>QTSX02005871.1:0-163702 GCA_014839935.2 Entomophthora muscae | reverse complement strand
TCCTTCCCAAAGTCCATGGGCCTCCCTATGGGGTTCCTGTCCACCAGTCCCCAAAGTGTGTCCTGGATCATAGCCAGGGACTGGCTGGAAGGGATTGTCATTCTCTAGTAAGGGAAAATGTATCTCAGAAATATGTATAGGGGTCAAAATGGGCTTTTATTCACTCTTGGAAGGAAGATCCCCTTAGAAACCTTCTGGTATATGGCCCAGGGGGTCAAGGAAATAATATGGATTTTCCAATACTTGGAGTCCTTCAACAATATCTTGGACTCCTTGTACTTGGTCTTGGACTCCTGAACCTTAGTCTTGGACTTCTGCTCCTTAAACTTGGACTCCTGCTCTGTTATCTTGGGCTTCAGCTCTCTGTATATCTTTGGTAGCCTTGGTATTTCACTTGTATCAGTCCAATAAAGCTCCTGCTGGTGATCAAAAGGCTTCTAAAAAACCTCTTGGCAGAAACTCAAAAGGCCTTGGAAAGATCCCGTCAAAGACCCAGAAAGACCTGGAAAGACCTTCAAAAGACCCTGTAACTTTCCAGCCAGTCAACTTTTTATGGTGTCCTTTTCCCAACGGTTCCGCCTTCAAAATGGCTTTCTTCAGAAGCTTAAAACATTGCCGCTCACTTTTCCCTATAATAACTTAAGCTTACATACTTACTTTCCCAAAAGCTTAAAGTGTTAATTCACTATTTCCTGGCTTATTCTTTAAGCTTTTGGCTTCCAACAAATTATTTTCATCAGCAAACCTGCCAGAACTCAAAAAATGAGTGCAGAGCGCATAAATAGATCATTTCTGAAGTTCCACTGGGTTTCAACTAGGAAAATGATTTCCACAGCTCAAACCGCTCAAAGCAACAACTCTTTGCGCACCAAAGCGTTAACCAGTCCATTATTCTGGCACCAGTCTTCCCTGCATTCAACCTGAACCCATTTAAATAGTAGAATACTATTTAAACTGTTCTTTCTGGACCTCTTCAATGTTTTCCCCATATACTTACAAATCTTGTAAAATCCAAGGAAAAATCCCACCAAAACAACTTTGTATCCAGCTCTCATAGCAACATACCTTCATCTATCCTAGGAACTTAATAAATAAATATCTTACCCACACTTCTATCCACATTCCTTCTTGATTTTACTACTAAACCAAGGAAAAAATTATACATTTTCCCACTTTGGCAAATCAATTCAGCAAAATATCAGCTCATTTCTCCGGACCACTAGTTCCTCACCATCATATTTGGGTTCTTTAGCCAGCTATTCAACCACATCATCCAGCTCTTCAGCTTAACCAGCAAACAGTCCATCTTAGTTAACAGAACATCTCCTTTCCAGTCTCCAACAGCTCAGACCAGTCATTATCCTTGCCTGCAAACCACCAAACATGTAGACCATCACAGATACCTTGTTTTGGCGCTTGACTCATTACCAGGATCAAGCCACCCCTTTTCCATCCCACTGTATGATCAGCCCTATGATATTCCTGTTATTCATGACTCACATTAAAAATAAAATCATTATCTCCCAATAAAGAATGTTATTTAGTTTCTAAACATTTTCCCCTTATAACTCTGCTAAAACAGCACAGTTGCAACAATATTTCTAAATGGGTGACTAATTTCAGATAAAATCATTTAAAGGAAATGCATGGCCAAATTAAGATGATGATAAGGTTTAAATATAACTATTTGGGTGATAACATTTGACATATATGGATGACAAAATAAGCTTCAGGACCAGTTAGGAAAACCATGGAATAATTTGACTCCTGCTGTAAAGATTACTCACTAGAATTAATCCTTTAGTGGAAGAAGGATTAGAGTGATGCATGAAAGAGCTAAAAACTAACTCTATTAGGCTAGTGCCATAACTTTGCTGCCAGAACCAGTTTCAGATAAAAAAAAAGAAAGGGATTTGAGAAGTATATCTTTATTGAAGAGAAGGAAATGGGGTTATGCCCCTATGAGATACCTTGAGGTGGCCCCAAAAATATAGTATCTTCAGTTTAATATATTTAAAGACAAAAGTGATACTAATATATCAACATTGGGACATCACACTTGTGGAAATAGGTAACAATATTTCTAAGGGCTTGATATGGATAGTTACTCTAATCAAGAAGATCAAGATGATTCTTTAGTTAACCCATGGGGGTTTGGGCTCATAACAATGCTAGACACCAGTAAGTCAAATAAGATGAAGGTCTAATTTTATAAAGCTCAACCACATGCATAGCCAACTTTAATGGTATACCTAAACACTGGTGCTGGGTATGGACACCAGTTTTCAGGTGGCTAATATAACATGGTTCATGAGGCTTGAACTTATCTTAAGCTTAATCCCCTTTGAATTATAGCTTGTCTGAGGTTGCCTCACAGAGCTATAGAGGCACTTTAGAGATCCTGGTTAATAAGAACTATAATATGTATGCCAATCTGAGAATCTTGAACCACTTATCACTATATTTTTTAACCTCATCTCCTCCTACTTTGCTTTTTTAGGTCTGAAATACTCAGCATAGCATAGTTTGAGCATACATTCCCTTCAGATCAGTTGATATGTATGCTACTACAGAATCAATCCTGGTTGAAAAGGTGATGGATCTTCAAATCCAGCATACATGATTTGGTGCCTGAAAAGTGATTTGACAACCATATATATGAACTATCTTTTAGAACTTTGTTTAACCAAGGAATGTGGGATCTTGTAGACAGATCAAAGGTTTTAAGCCATACCTCTACTGCTCAAGTGGAGTAAGAGATCCAGTTGGAAGATGGAACAAGATCTTCAAATACCCAGCCCATTTTCATCAAGCTTAAATTTTTTTGAAATTTTAGGGCCGCAAAATCCAACAACCAAGTGGCAAACTATAGATGGGAGCTGTTAGTAGATTAAAATACTTGCTATATCTGAAGGCCAGAATGAAAGCACAGAAAGTAGACTGGGACAAAGTGAGCCTAACCCAGAAGCCCCACTTTAGCAAAAATCAAGGGAAGCACAATTTTCATGGCCATTTTTTTATAGTTTTTGTTTGCCACCCGCCATGGGTAGACTGTTATGAAAGTAACATGTTTGAAGCCCTGGGCAGGAATCAACCCCGCTCCTAGCCACCAGGCAGGGCTAGCAGGCGGGGAAGATTTGCCTGCACCTGGATTTTTGCTTTTTGAAGAAAATCCAGGTGCAGGAACCATTCCTGCCCTGGTGGTAGCTGTGGGGCCTATTCTGGGCCCCAAAAGCTATGCCCAAGCCTTGGTTAGTTTGTCTGGGCCTGGGCAGGCTAATTTTAGTGGCAAAAGTGGCAAAATTGACTGTAGGGATGTAAAAGTGAGAATTCAAAAGTGAGAATCTAAAAGTGGCCATGTTGACACTCTTTAAAATTTAAAATGGCTTTTTATAATAAAGTAACTACTTTTTCTTGGCTTTTTTAGTTGAGAGAATGAATAAAAGGTATTTTATATGGCCATAATAAATTTTAATTTTGGCTCAGTTGTTTTAATTTAATTTTGAAATTTTAAAATTGTTGACTTGGCCACTTTTAGATTCTCACTTTTGAATTCTCACTTTTACATCCCTACAGTCAATTTTGCCACTGTTGCCATTTCAGCTGCCCAGTAAACCCAGTTCAAGACCACCCTCCATTAAGTAATTTGGGGTCCCCAATTGGGGACCCCTTTTTTAATCAAGTTCCTTGGCCTCAGGAAATCCTGTCAAGCCAGTCCAAAAAAGGTGATCAAATTGAAAAAAAACCCATAACCCCAGAAGCCAAACCTACCAGAACCAATGGCCAGTCAAGCCAAGATGGGCCACCAAAAAGCTAAACAACTGTTCCTGAAAACCCACAAAATGACCATGAAGCAGCCAACCAAATAGCAGAACCTGAGATGTCAAGCCTTGCCACACAGATAGCACCAGAAGAATGCCCAGAGGCACTTGCATGTGAGTAAGTATATAAATCAGAAGCACCTGAAAAAGTTCTGTATTATAATCCTTACCAAATAAAGTTTTTATGGACCGTTGGTTCACAAATCTGTTTCTATACATATTTTTGATACTCTTCAATCTGCATACACCCAAGCGTCAGTACCTATCTGCTGGGATAGATAGCCAGACTCTAGTTGACAAAATCAAAGCCTTTGGCTACTACTGTCCACCCAACACTCCACTTGGCCCTGTGCATTTCACTGAGTATCCCCCAAATCCTGATCACAAACCCTGGACCTTGGAAGACTTGCAGTGGTACACCCGCCCAAACGCACCCAAGGAACCCTATCAAATTATCTGTGACAACAAAGCAATCACCATCTACCCTGATCTTCAACAGGAAGTACAACAATCATGCTACCTACCTGGTCCCCATGGAACCACCTCCAACAGCCAAACCAATCATCTCAGCCCACCCACTTATGATGCCACTGGCCAGAGCAGTCAATTCCTGGGATTGCTTTACCTGGCGCTCACAGGATTGATTGACTCTGTCTTGCCAGCGGCTGGGCCTTGGGCTGTGGCTGGGAAGGCCATTTCCTACCTGGTAAAGTTAGGTTTCATCATCTGGTGGGACATGCCAGCACCTGCTTTGACTCCTCCCTTGCCCGCTGGAGCTCCACAGTACTCCTGGTATCCTGACATAGACCCTCAGGGTGCTAGATAGCTGATGATGAGGCAGTAGGGATCAGACATGTCACTCTGAGTTGCTGCACTAAGCAGATATTTCTCTCAACCAGAGTGTTTTTTGGGGCCTTGGTATACTACCTAAAGGACTCTACCATGTGTAGATTGTGCTTGCCTCAAACAGCTTCACCGCTTTTCAACACTTTGACAACATAGTAAGACAGAAATAACACTGTTCTATCCCAAAGACAAAAGGTGGCTCAAAGAGACCTACCCCCAGGAAGCCTAATACCTGCTTTACTTGACACCAACAGTCATGATTAGTCTTTGCTCCTAAGAGACCCAACATTTACCTCCTCCTGTTACTGAGGCACCTGACAGCTAATTCATATATCAAATAGCTTACACATCACCTTTTACACTGTCCTTTGTACTAGTAAGGTATTAACCAAACACTCACAGTAGAGGGCCAGCAAAGGCAACAGTTCATTACTACCTCCACCTCATGGCCATTTTTAGGTATAAAATTTAATGAAGTATAAGCCTACCAAAATGAGGATTGTTTAAGATATTGCACCTCAAAAGCTGAAGCAGAGATTGTGATGCTATTTAATAGTACATCAAGGCAAACAACAGCCTGAAACATCTGAAATAACTGGTAGGACCATGTAATAAAGATTAAGGTATAAATTTAATTTCATTTCTTTTAATGGTCAGATAATCTCATACCCAGCCAGCTCTCATGAGACAATATTGTACAGTCTACCCTAGGGGAAGCCCCAGAGGTCCAAGGTGTATAAGCAATTTCAGGAGCAGTGAATGCAACCCAAGATATAGCCTCCCTGGGTGTTGTTTTCATTCAACTACCCCTCCCACACATCTCAAGCTGGATATGATAGCCAGAATCCAAGGAAAACCCACTCTAATGACCAACTATCAAAGACAATCATATCAAAGCTGTTAGCAACAACAAGTTTATGCATACCTCCACTGCATACCTATTTTTCACTTGACTTTGGTTACTAGACCCTGGGATTGCCATTGGGTGTCTGAGGGTGTTAGATACATTTTATGAGCCCAAGGTTGGAAGTGAGCCACCTAAACCCTTGCATACTCCATGGCTGATAGTACTATTGTACATGAAAAAATACTTTTTTCTATACCAAAGTCCCTATTCTGTGTATTGAGCCTGATGGTGTGGAAGCTGCAATACCTGTCAAGGATATGCACCGGCTGTTGAAGGTTAGGCGCAAAGAAGTCATCAGATAATTTTCAGTGGGATGTCTCTCAAGGATACCATGTATCAAAATTGGAACACCAGTAAAGTATTCTGTCTGGATTAATGTTTATGGGTACACCATAAAACCTTTCAGGCCTTTAAGGAGCAACAAAAGCCTAAAATTCTTCAGCCCAAGATTAAGAGTGTTATTGATCACTGAATCTTCAGAGATTTCTACTTTGATGGCATCTCTGTCTAATCAACTTTAGCAAACTCATTTTTTCTTTTGGTCTCACAATCACTTGTCTGCCAAACTATACAGTATTTGGGCTTCTTGAGGAGGCGTTGGGCGTTTCTTGTTGCTGTACTTTTCCAAGCTTCTGGATAAATGGACGGAACCAAGTTCATGGTGGATGTAATTTGATACAAGCAAAAATAGAAAATGATCACTTATATTTATTGACATTTGGATCCAACCCACTGGGAATTTTTTTTGCCTGCAACTTCTCTTAACTCCAAGATTAACTTTTTTGTTCATCTCAGCAACTCAGAAAATTATAGTATAACCAATGTTTCCAGAATAATATCAAAGTTCACTGCATTTACACCAAAATACCTATAGCTTTAAAGGGAGCTGAAATTTTAAAATCTTCACTTAAAAAACCTTTTTTCCTTCATTGCTCAGATTGAGACATGGATTATTCAATAAATAATCCAAGAAGGATGGATCACTATGATGCTCTGTCAGATAATAGACCTGTTTCATAGCAGCGCCGCTTGGTCTACAGGGATTAGATCAATATCAAATGATAAGAAAGTCACATAATAGGATAACTTTTTCAATTTTTTAAGAGCTGTAAATGATTATGTGTGGATCAATTTATAATAGCACCACTAAAATTGTAGTGCTTGATAAAGTGAGTCTGTATAAAGTAGTGTTGGTGGTATCTAAATTTTCATCTACCAATAAAAACATCCAACCTTCAAGCCACTGCCCCCTTATTGCCCAATGAGACTTTTCTTCCTCCCATCCTAAATTAGTTTTGAAACTGCTCAAGATAAAAAATATAATAGTTAAAACAAACCCAGTCCAAAACAGAACAAAATTAAAGCAGTTCTACTTCAAGGTCAATTGTACACAGCAAAATTAACATTCAATCAGGCACCAGATTTCAAAACTGGTCAAGCACACACTAAGATAAAATTACCATACAATCCCCAAAATGAGATAGCCAGAAAATAATCAGATTTAAAAAGGTTTGAACCAGTCACATTTCAGATGTAATTTAAGTCACCTGATTTACTAGTCACCCCAGAAATACACTAAAATCAAAGAAAAAATTGAATCTGTCAATAAAGTGATATTTTCATACACAGAATTATGTATTTCCCAGAAACCCTGAATGTTTTCATAGCTCAAAATAGAAAGATGGTCATCTGAGAGTAAATCCCTCAAAATAAATTCTTTTAAGCTATAGCATTATTTCAATCTCTATACTTTTAAAGTTGGCTACTTAGGTTTAATAGAGAACTCAAATAGAAGCACAGATTTCAATAAAATTAATACCATGGAAATATAATGGGCTTATGTTTTAATATAATTTTATTGTTTTGAGGACCTGGATGTACAAGTATTCTGGCAGTTGCCAACACAAATAACATCCAGTCATCATCTGGTCTTGCGCCAATCCAATAAAAGGTTTGACATTCCCAAATTGGCAGCCAACCAATTTCCCATGACTCATCCAGATATCCAGCTATTCTAATACAACTCACACCTGAACTCCTATATTTGATCCAATTTAAGTCCCCACCACATCAAACACAATATATAAGCTTAAAATATTATCCAATAAAATTAATCTCTTCTTCTTCAACCCTATCTTCCAAGCTTCCCCATAAGTTGCTCCTCATTAATTTCTTTTTATTTTAGCATGGTCTTTATAAGCAATGAGAACTTTGATATTGTGGAGGGGCAGTACCAGAAGCAACTTCAAGCCCATGTTTCTGAGCAAGGAAGAGCAAATGCTATGAGCCCTGTGTGCACCCAACTCAGCTTAAGTTGTGAAGAGGCCAAGTTGTATGTGTCATCAGGAGTAGCACTGGGTGGCTTTTCCAACAGACAATATGCTGAACCCCAATACCAGGCCTAACCCAGGCCTGTGCTACACTTTGAAGACTGGGCAAATGTGGTCCCCTCCACCTCAATTCAACCATTGCTTGATAATTTGGGGCAATCAAATCAAATTAAATCAAGCCCTGCCTAATACAGATATCAGCATGTTATGTGGGCTCCACAAGCAACACCTAGTAACTAATGAGATCTTTGAGGATATAATGAGCCTCAAGCATATTGGTGTGATTTTTGCCAAAATTGCCCCTGTCTTTAATTCACCAAGGAAGTGGTTAGAAACAAATTCTGAGCCCTCTTGAAGAGAGGTGGTGCAAAGCTAGCCAAGAAGCCAAAGAAGCACACCAAATCCCAGATCAAGGATGCCTATCTCATCATGCTTGACCTCCTTCATCAAGACTCATACCTCCAATTGACTGTGGTCTGTTGCCTACTTGAGCTCAAGGGCATTTTCATTTCCTGTTGCACTGCACATCTCTGGATGCATGGGCTTGTTTTTAGTGTTCTTGTTCTAGCCAATCTGCCAGGTGATGAATGGTATGGTGACTCTGATTTGCCATACAACCAAGTGATTGGTGCCGCCAATACCCACTTCCTGTCTAGTATTACAAACAATTTTGTTTTATATCATATTATAAATTGGCATTACATGTTCAAGATTATTGGACCATGAGGAAAAAAAACACTCCTTATGTCAAAAAGGCAGTAGCAGGGCACAGTCATTGGTGCACTTTTGGCACTTCTCCTCAAAGGGACTATGTTCTACCAAGCCTTGTACAACTACACCAATGAATACACATGCAGAAGATTTCTCTTGGAACTTCTCAATATCTGTGGATCAGATAATTTAAAATACCATGTATTCCTGAGCCATCAATTATAATGCAACAAAGAGGTATCAGAGAAGATTTGAGGAGGCAGGCATAATGTGTCAATATTCCCTGCGCCATGTCAATGTACTCTTGGGGGAAATATTGTTCTACAACATTGTAGAAAATATATTAGAGCACTGCCATGAGATATTCAATCATGTGCTTCTTGCTGCCAACAACCACACTGCTCTATTCACACTACAGAAGGTTGCAGACATATTCATCAAGCTGGCCCTCAACTCTTGTAGCAGTAGCCAATCATCCAGGGATATACTGATGCCCCTTGAAAGTCCACAGTATACTAGCCAATCAAAGTGATTTCTGAGTTTGGATATAATTCCATGCACCAACAATTTTTTCAAGCCAGATAAGACATTCACACATTTCCAGAACCTCACACTGCCCCATTAACCAGTCAATTCTCCCAATCCAAAAAAGCCCACACACTAAGCCAGTACCATTTCTGCCAACCCTCCAACTTTTTTGCCCCCTCTTCTCCAATATTTTTCTAAATAAATCCTATCCCATAAAGACTATTTCATTTAATTATACAATTAAATTATTTTAATTTTTAGGTTTCTTTATTTGATAGTGTATTAAAGACATTTAATCATAGTGCTGATTGATTTTAATAATGCCCCAAGTTTAATAACTAATGGTTGAGCTTTTAATTATTTTATGATTTTAATCCTTGTGTAGTGATACAATAAAGCACATTTAATAAAATACAAGTACAAAGGAGCAGTCAATCAGAATTGGCATCAATTTTCTCTGTCTTTAACAATTGGCTCAGACAATACAAGCCCTCTGTTATTATTTCCAGTTTAGCTTTGTAAATTAAGCTTGTTGACTAAAAAGATCTGTCCATATTTCTCTGTCATTATGCCAACCTGTGGTAAATCTAGCACACAAGAATCCTGTAGTTGAGCGCTAGATTGACCACAGTTTGGTGTGCCAATTGAATCACAAAGAACAGTATGTTTCAGCTGATAGGCATAAATTACAAGCTTAAAATGTACATAATAAACCAGATATGTGTTTTTTTCTGAGACAATTGTCAATAAAAATAGAAAAACCAAAGTGTATTTTAATTTTATTTTTTTTCTACTTATATTTGACTTTAGCCATTTGATTTTATATTTGACTGAAGGTAAACTTAAATAAAAAGGCAAAGTAATTTATAGCTCAGAGGGGTAATCTGGAGCACTTCAAGTGCCTGTTCACACATACACATTATATTATCAATACAAAAATGTGTTAGCAGCAAAGGAAAAGGCAACAAGAAATCATAAGAAGGAAAAATAAGTTTAATGATAGTATACAAATAAATAAAAAGATGAATCAACAAATAAAAAGAGACTGTATAAATTAACAGATAATTGGGAAGCTATCCAAGAGAAAAAATTACCAGTGAAATTGTTCTATTGGTATAAAAAAGCTTGGGTGGTATGGTGTCAGGAATTTTGAGTTATATGGGTCAACTAACCCATAAATTCTCTTGGCTTAGTAAGTAGACAAGGCACTGATGGCACTTTGTCCATCAATCCTGATAGAATTCAGGGATTAGTTCTGCTGATAGATTTGGATAATTAGGATGCTATAATAATAGCACATAATTCTGGATCTGATCTAGATTGACTGACATGTTTCTGATTGGCTAGCTTCAACTAAGAATAAAGCAAGGACCTAACTAATCCTGTCAGAATATGCTCATAGAACATGTCACCTCCAAAGCTACAGAGTTAGAAAAGACATCAGAAATTCATCCCATAATGGAAAGACAAATATCTGTTGCAGATAACTGACAGCTCACATTCAAATGGTTAATTTATTATTCCTAAGGTTGCATAGTCCTTAGGCAAGTAGCTGCCAGAACCCTGTTAAACAGCGTAAAAAATTCAGAAGACCCATCACTAATTATAATCATATGCCGCCAAAGGCATGGATGACTAAATATGGGGCTTAAAACTGGAAGTCTGGGAAATAAATAGACTGGCCTAGTAAGAGTTAGAAGCGTCATATGTTTATCCTGGCAAGAGGTCCTGAAAGCCCTATATAAGTATATCTCCTATGATAAAGAAGAGCAGAAATATTTCCTTGCAAATAGATATCCTCTATTATCTATTGTTATTGCTACTGAGCTTTCTGCTAGTAGTGTTTCAACTAAACTTTCATCCTTGACTGCTAATGTATCTTACAATACACAGGGGGCGCTCAATGGGTTGGCCCTTGATATATCTAACAACATGGACCAATCTGATGGCAATATTGAACTGTGGGCAATTTCTCCTAATTAGGAGCACTGCCAATTTGACCTGCTGATCCCCCACAAGTTATTCCTTGGGTTCAAACCTTACATGAAACATGCCACTATGCCATCCCCTGTGGCCTTTTGGCTTTTTCCATACAGTATATTAATCACAATATTCTACAATAAACATTAACTTATTATATTCATTCTTGTTCTTTCTATTGGACTGTTTTCTTTCCCAATAAAACACTGAACTCTAATTGGTTCAGTTGCTACAGTGGTAGTAGCAGTAGGTTCACAACCTACCTAAAAGAAAAGTCCCCCAATAAAGGACAGAGTACAGGCCGTATGACTACTCCCCACTAAGAAACCTTCCTGCCAATCCCTGAGGGGGGCATCCCTGACGGGTACATCATCTATCAAGACCAGCCAGTACTTACAAGCATGTATAATTGACTCCACCTTGGGCAGCGCAATGCAAGTGTCACTCTGCCCCAGTTGAACCTCTCCCAGTTCATGCTCAGCCTCCAGCTGGAATCCTTTGCAGGAGGTGTTGAAAGATCTGATATTGTCACTTGGCTCCATTCTACCAAGACCCGCCATTGTATCTGTCAATTGCCTGAGCCCATGTAGGTTGCCACCGCTTCTTGACACCTTACAGGGCCTTCTGCAGTGTGGTTCACCAACCAGGCCAGCCAAGAGGTAGATATCACTTGGACGTTATTCAGAGATGCTGCAAAGTCCCACTACAGTGAAAGCTTTTCACCCATTGTGGTGGGAACTCTCCTCCTGGCTATTAAACAGCCCAGGTCTGTCCCTGAATATCTTGCAGCCTGGCAACAAGACCTTGCTGCTGCCCCAGAACCTGTTACCAATGAAAATGCCATGCTCCTTACTCTAATAGTCAATGGGCTCAAACTCCATATCTGCAAGTGTGTTTCTGTAGGCCGATGCACCTCCATTGATGACTGCTACAAGGCCAGTGTGGAGGCCAATAACCAGGCTTCAATGGGTTTCTGCCGTACAAATGGGTCATTATTTTTTAGATTAAGCCAAGGCGCCAGCTTAAGCATTTTAACTTCTTTGGTATCATTTAAGTCATAAGCTTATGTTTTTTAACATTAATATAATGCTTAGTTTACTTAAAAAAGTTTAAGAGTTTAAAATAAACAAATAATAAAATAAATCTTATTTTTATTAATTGTATTTTTTGCTAAACCCCTTTTTTTTATTTTAATAAGCCAAGAATCAAATATATGAGTTGCATGGGAGAGTAATAGCAGCCCCAAAGCTATAATTGCTATTATCCTATCTTTGGCTCATATAATTAATTTCTTAGTTATTTTTAGAAAAAAAAGTTTTTGTATTTAAAATACTATTTACCCTATGTGAAATATAAGTTTTTGTTATGCGTATAACTTCATGAACATGTCCTACCAATCCTTTAGTAGTATCAGCTCTCTTTGTTTCTCTGTCATCTGTGCAAATCTTTTCACAGAAATTTATTTTGGAGTACTCCTTAACATCCTCAAATGTCAAAGGTGAAACTAAAGCTCACCATCTTTCATCAAATATGAAAGATTAACATAAAATGCTTTGACTTCAAGCCAGCTTTTTTTAGGCCTAGATTTTCTATCATAGATGTAAAAAAAGGTTTTTTAGGAAACATCTGAATTATTTAAAAGTGACTCATATAAACCCTTTCTTTCTTCCTCTCTCTCAAAAACCATTTTGAGATCATTTATATTTTTTATATAAATCTCATTTTCCTTTTGTTTAAATATTTTAGATAATACACCAAAATGACCATCAACAATGCTTTTGCCATGACACTCAACAAATCTATTAAACTTAATTGTTCCTTTTATAATTTTAGGTACCTCTTTAAAAAGATAATATAAGAATTCATAAGATCTGAAATGATACCATTATCAGTCCAAACTTTAATATTTTTAATATACTTAAATTTATTATTTTTAAGCAGACTTATCAAACACTGACCTGAAAACAAAGAGTCATGAGATGAAATTTCAGATAAAAAGTCATGATACTCATATTTAAGTTTGTCATTTTCTTTAAAAGCAATTGCAAATCCTAATAAAGAAATAGGTATTTTCTCATAAAAACAATTATTTGTCTCTATAGGACCCCCACCTATTTTAAAGTTTTCTTTATAGTCTATTAATATAACACATGAATTATTATCAAGAATATTTATATCACTAATATATTCTTTATTTTGATGCTTATAAAACTTTTCATGTAGGTCAATAGATTCCAAATTTTCTTTAATAGATTTAGGCAATGGCAACTTCTTTATACTCAAATCCCTTTTCTTCATTTCTAATGATTTTTTTAAGTTGCAAATGTTACACATATCAGTTTGCTTTTTGCTTTTTGCTTTTAATTATATTATTAGGAATAAGCTTATAAAAAGTGGAAAGTAAAATAGAAATATTGTTTTTTATTTTCATATCTTCATAAATTTCTTTTTTTTGTTTTCAATAATGAGTATTTTATTTTAGTTGAGTATTAACTCAATTCTTTTTTTAATTCTTCATAAATCAATCCAGGGGATTTTTTAATGAATTGGCTGGTTGGAAATGAATTTTTTAATAAATGTTTTAAAATATTTTTTATGTTTTCTTTCTTTACTGAATCATTTTTTCCTTTTTTATTTTTTGAATTTAATGATACTTTTTTAGCATTATTTATTTTTTTAGAATATGAATACTCATTTTTTGTCATTTGTAAATCCACAATCCCAAAGCTCTTTCAGACTGTAGCTTGATGTAACCAATGCTCTTAGGGAAGGAAGGTGCTTGACAGGGGATTCTGACATCAATTCCTTTAGGTTGTTAAGGAAATCATCTTTCTTGAAATTTTGTATGACAGGTAAGAAGGTACTTTTTCCAAACTCTGTTTTTAATAAGAAGTGCTCAACAAAGCTGTTAAGATCATTGCCAGCAGTAAAAAGAATGCTTGTTTAAGCATAGAGATTCTTTCTCTCTTAGTAGAAGCCACCAGTGAGAAGAAGGGTGTCATCTGAGGTACAAACTTGGTAGGTTCCATAATGATAGTGGTTGGGTTCCTTGGCTTGGTTCAGGCAGTTCTTGCTTAGAAATAGATGTGCAGTTATCAGAGAGGAGTAAAGGTGTGGATTGTAAAGTAAATTTCTGTAAAGTTGAGCTATTTAAATACTATGTTAGCTGAGCTTTTGCACTACAGGCATACATCCCCAGCTGACCCCCAACTGATCTCCTTAATTTATCAATATCACCCCTGAAGTCTGATATCATTGTTTATTCACCCCTTTTTATATTCTGGTTAACTGTTGATATCTCAGTGAAAAGTACTTCAATCTTGCTCAAACTAGTATCATTAGAAAGCCCTTAATTTCAGCTTTTGGAATTGTGCTGCAACTTTATATTTTAATACCAATTTAGTATCTTGAGGTGGCTTTAAATGTAAGCTTATAAAATTATTATTTGAAATAAAATATGCTAATTAACTCTTAAAGTATGATATTTTAATCAGTAAACTAAATTTAAAGTATAAATCATTATTTAGCTTACTTTTAGTAATCAACTCAAAAATCTTTTTTTAAATAAATATAAGTTTATTATAACTTTTAACAGTTCTTAAAAAATAAACTTTATATATCTTAAATCTATCAAAATAAAATGTTATTTTTAATCACATATAAATATTTGCTTGTATAATTAAAGTTGTATCTTATTTTTATAGATAAAATGACTAAGATTATTTCAATTTAGTTTAAATAAATTTTAACCTTTATTAAATTTAATTAAATAAAGCAAGATTTTGATACATTCTTTTTCATGTTTGAATTTTTTATATATATTATCTCTAGCATACAGTATAAAAATATAACTTTATTAAATAGTTGTATAAAGCTATTTTATCAATATTAAATAATTAAGAATTTGAAAAGAACAACTTTTACTCCCTTATAAGTTCTTAATCTGTTTTCTATTAAATTTAAGTTAAGAATAAATTACTTATGCTAAATATAATCACTGAAATTTCAATAAAAGTTTAGTTTTAATTTTAGTTTTAGTTTTTTAACTCTTTACTAGATTTTTTTATAAATTACTCTAGAATTATTTAATATTTATTTATTAAATATGCAAAAAGCTAAGATTTTAGGCAGCAATTTAATTTCCAACAAAAAGCATCCTACCAGTTTTTATTGTATTTTTATGTTGATCTTTTTAGAATGATGTCATTTTGTACTAATCAGCTTTCAAGAAGTAATTGTATATGATTTAAGATTGTTACTGGCTTTTAATACAGTTTAATTTAGCTGTAAGTAGAAAATGCTTAATTTAATATAGGCTTTTATATTATAAGGATTAAATAAGATTTATTTTGTTAAAGTTGTTATAATTATTTAAATTTATTGATAAAAAGATTAAAACAAAATTTTAAAGTGCAAAGTAGCACAGTTAATAGGAAACAGATTAATCTTTAAAATAATGACCCAAATGATGCTCTAGCTCAACCTCGTGCAACACCTGGCAGTGCCCACAATCAGGTAGGCTGCCGCCAATCCTGTCAACAAGAAAATGGGTTTAAGCGTCCCTGCAAGGGGGAGCTCTAATTAGCGCAAATTGAGGACCCAGGAGAAGCCTGGGGATTGTAGATACAAGAGGTTCTGCAACCCCACTTGACCCTCACTCTCAATCCCTCCTTGCAAAGAACCCCTGTGATTACAATGTGCATGATGTTGAAACTCTTGACGTATTCCAGGTCCATAGTGACAACCCTGTTCTTCAAGCAAGCTATTCTTCAAATAAAGTAACCCGCTTGTCCTATCCCTTCTGTTTTTGTGGGAACACCCATAAACTATTGGTAGATACTGGGGTCAATCACACTATGGTTGACCAGGTGTTCACCAACTCTCAACAATTAGACCAAGTGCCAAGCAGATTCAAGGCAGTATGAGTAGCTGATTCCTGCAGAGTGGCAATTACCCGTGAGACAGTACCCTTCTCTGTGAGAATGGGGAATGTACAGGTTAAGCTCTCTGGGCTAATCATGGCAGGACTCAGCCACAACATCATTGCTGGTCTTGACTAGCTTTGGCACAACTGTCCCTATATTGACTTGGATACGTCTGTTATCACCTTTAACAGAAATGGGGTGGGTTTCCATATTTACCCTATTGAAATGAGCAAGTTACTCCATGATACTGTATTTTTCAGAATCACATAAGCAGGTAAATATTATTTCAAGAGGGGAAACTAGACTTTAACCAATGTTCAGTCAAAGCTATCCACGCCAAACCACCTGCAGCCCCTCCCTTGACCACTTCACCCCACCAGCGCTTGCTGCACTTCTTGAGGAGTACAAGGATGTATTCAGTGAAACACTTGAACAATTACCTCCTCCCTGGGAGATCCAGCACGCTGTACAACTTCAAGGATCATTACCTAAAACATGACCATTATATTATCTCACACCAAAGGAAGATGAAACCCTCTGCCAGCACCTTGTGGACGCGCTTGATAAGGGCTTCATTTGCCCCTTGCTCTCTTCATACAGAGAGGTGGTCTTCTTTGTAGCCAAGAAGGGCAGGTCCCTTTGCCTGGTCACAGACTACTGCGCCCTAAATGAGGTGAAGGTTAAGAACAAGTATCCCCTGCCGCTGATTGACAACCTGTTTGATACACTTGCAGGTGTGAAGGTCTTTAGCAAGATTGATCTCACTGAGGGGTACAACCAGGTCCGCATTGCGCCAAGGATGAGGCAAAAACTGCCTTACGCACACGCTACAGGTTGTTTGAGTGTCGTGTCATGAACTTTGGAATGACCAACGCTCCCTCCACCTTTGCCATGTTGATGAAAAAAGCATTTGAGGATTTGATTGGAAAATGTGTTGTGTACCTTGAAAACATTATTGTCTTCATTCAAGATCAAACCATGTATCTCCAACACCTCTGTGCTGTCCTTGACACCCTTTGGAAAAACCAGTTGAAGGGTAAGCCCTCCAATGTAAACTCCTCAAATTGGAGCTCTTGTTCCTTGGGCACAACATCTCTGCCCAAGGGGTAAAGCCAAACCCTGCCAAAATTAAGGCAATCATCATTATGCCACCGCCCACCAATGTGGGCCAGATGTGTACATTCTTAGAAATGGTTGCCTACATACACAAGTTTACCCCCAATTGTGGAGAACTAATTGCACCCCTCACTGAGCTCCTAAACACTAAACAGCGCTTCCATTAGACCCCTGTCATAGATCAAGCCTTTGAAACGTTGAAGCAAAGACTTACAACTGTGCCTGTATTGCAGTTCCCCAACTGGAACTGCCAGTATAAACTCAAGACTGATGCATCTGACAGAGCCATAGGGGGTGTGATAAGGGTGGAAACTGACAAAGATGCCTTCCTTCCTGTGGCTTATAAATCCAGGAAGCTCACTAACTAATAACAATGTTACCCCATACATGATAAAGAGTTAGCAGCAATTGTGCACTGCGTCAAGAAGTGGTGTTGTTATCAGGAAGGAGCCACCTTTACACCCTGCGTCCTGACAGACCACAAGTTGCTCCATTACTTCAATATACAGTCCCACTTGACACAACGCCAGGAAGGCTGGGTCAAACGCCTGTCTCTGTACCAGCTGTACATTAATACAAATCATGGAAAGAACTTGTCATATCTGAAACTCTCTCCAGGCTGTATGTAGTGTCCATCACAGGGGACAACAGCCTAGACCCAGACTAGTCAATGCTCTACCTGTGTCCTGAAGTAACCTGCTATGAAGGCCTCAATTCCACAACTATGTCCAAGCTAAAGGACAACAAAGTACACTTCACCACTGATGCTGGTCACATATGCCTCTGGGCAGAGACAGGTGAGAAGACGCCTTATATTCCCATCACAGAGCAAGAGAATACAATACTACACTACCACTGCACCTTGGGTCACATCAGAGGATTTAACCTCTTCAAAATCATGGAGCATAAGGTTTGATGGCCTTGTATGCGCCAAAACATCTTAGACCACCTTGAAAAATGTGTGTTGTGTGAAAAGAACATGTATAAACCTGCACCTCCCAAGTATGTCCTTCCCATCAAAGCTATGAAACCCTTTGAGCAGTGAGCTCTCAATATTGTTAGACTCCTCCCCAAAGACAGACTAGTCAAGAAGTACACCATTACAGCCATTGACTACTTCACCTGTTTTCCAGTAGCATGGGCAACCATTAACCATACTACCACCACCATTACCCACTTCATTGGCAAGGAATTTTTGGCCCACTTTGGGCGTCCCAAACGTCTTATCACAGATGGTGGACCCAAGCTTGTAGGGCATGTCATGAAGGCGTACTGCACTAAAAATGCCCTTCAAAGAATAGTCACAAATCCCTTCATCCCCAAGTCAATGGGCACGTGGAGCGCCTAAATGGTTTTCTGGTCCAACTGATTGCCAAGCTTTCACAGGAGCACCCCAATACTGTGTGGACTGAAAATCTGCCCACTACCCTCCTCATCTTACAGGCAAGAAATAACCCAGGCACCAGGTTCAGCCCCAGAGCCTTGGCCTTTGGAACTCCTGATAGCTTGACGGGGGTAGAACAAAGGAAATTACGTTCCACAGTTCCCGGGAAACCCCCCTTGTTGACTACTCCCTCCTTGAGCCAGTGGCGTGCCAAAGCCCAAGACATCAAACACAAGCAGATTGAGGAGGGAGACAAAACACCTTGAGGCTAGGTACGCTGTAGATGATTCTGTCTATGCCCTCAACTCCAAGTTGGCCAAATTAGAACCCAACCACCTGAGGCCCTTCAAGATAGCCGCAGTCTATGACAACCACACCTATCAACTTGAAGATGGCCAAGAAAACCCCAATAAACTTCACCACAATTGCTTGTGCCCCTGTTGTGCCATCCCCATACAAAATTTGTTTGTGCAGACCTTCCCAGATCTTCTGCAAACTCTGATCCTGGTGTCTGATAATAATCAGGGGGCAGGGGGGTGTTGCGACCAAGTTTTCATCCTTTCCTGCCAATGTATCTTACAGTACACAGGGGGTGCTCAATGAGTTACCCCTTGACTATCTAACAGCATGGACTAATCTGATGGCAATATTGAACTGCAGGTACTTTCTCCTAATTTGGAGCGCCGCCAATTCAACCTGCTGACCTCCCACAAGTTATTACTTGGCTTCAAACCTTACATGAAACATGCCACTATGCCACCTCTTGTGGCCTTGTGGCTTTCCCCATACAGTATATTAATCACAATATTCTACAATAAACATTAACTTATTATATTCATTCTTGTCCTTTCTATTAGACTTTTGTCTTCCTCAATCAAATACTGAACTCTAATTGGTTCAGTTGAAACAGCAGTAAGAAATTTCAGGCATCATACAGTATAATCATTACTTTTGAGAAACATTAGTAACTGCCTTTTTCAGTACTTTGTTCATTGAACCAAGAAGTCCCTTTTGTATATTCTCTTTCTTGAGCTAGATGTAGTCTCTCCAGCTTTCTGTACACCAAACCTGATTGATAGCTAGGAATTGTTGGTGGGATACGCTATCTAGAAAACACCATTTAGAAAGAGGCCATCTAAAAAATGTAGCCTAAAATGCCATCTAGAAAGATGCCATCTAGAAAATGCCATCTATAAACCCTATGTCAAATTTCTGGCAGAACTTTGCCAAATAACTGAAAAATGAATAAAAACCCAAAAAAATTCAAAAAAGTAAGAAAAACATTTGAATAGACTCAAAATAATCCAAAGATTTCAAATATGCAATAATAATGTGGGATCATCTAGTACCAACTTTAGTGTGTAAATCTCCAAAGTCAACACACCCCTAAACTGTGATATTTCCATATTGAAATTTGCTCCTTTGTTTTTATCAATGTACTAAAAATTAAGTAAAAATAAATGTTTGGAAGTAAAGTATTTAATAGAAGAGTAACTTGATCAGGCTTTAGTCCCAAGAGACTTTACAATGCCTTTGAGATGAGTAAGGCGGCCTTCTCTGGTGTAATAGGTCAAAACCTCCTTAGTAACACTTGCAAACCTGACCTGCTAATCTGCACGCTTGGATACAACAGCTTTAAATTTAATGGCCTGAGGTTAAAGCTGGTCCCCATGAATATACCAGATCTTCATATTATTGATAATTATAATGAATCTAGGCTTCTTTATCTTAACCAGACAGGAAAATTGATTGTACCAACCTTCAAGTGATGAGGTGGTCTTAGTTACACTGTCTTTAACCTGCTTATTACAGATCCAGTCAATAGAGACACTACCCTTATATATATAAAATCATTAATGAAACATTTTAAAGTTGAAACCCAAATATTACAGATCCTTTTATGATAAGGAATAAAATCAGTATATCAAAATTGGTTTTTAATGGCTGTGTTACAGGGAGATAGCACTATCAAAGGTGAGTTAATTTGAGGTGATTTATTATATGTGGTCATAAATCAATATCATACTTTATTACCAGTTAATGAGGAAAAGGCTTGGATTTATCACATAAAAGTATAATTTGTTATTTGATTCCAGATGCTGTCTTTCTAGATGCTGTTTTTCTAGATGGCATATTTTAGGGTATTTATTAAGTGTTTTATATTCAAAAAATATTATTTGGATAGCACTCTTTTTATTTTAATTTGTGATAGCGTTTTCTATATGCCGTTTTTCTAGATGGCGTATTAGAAACCAATTTGTAAAAAATAACTATTTAATAACTTTCTTATTTTTTAATTTTGCTGATGTAAATCCTGACTTTATTGCAAAAAAGTTCTAGATGGCGTATTGCACCAATTTGTCTTCACACAAATCAATATCAACAGCATGTCTACATATAAAACAAATAAAGATAAATCTCCCAATATGCAAAATCTTGATGTATGATAAATAAGCAATATTGTAGAATTTGTAACACTTATCAACAATTTAGACAATGTGGTTGCTAAAATTAAAGAGGCCAACCAAATTCAAATATAAGGTCAAAGAGGTGGTGCTTGAAGGAAAAAATAACTAAACTTAATGTGAAAACACACAAACTAATATTCCAAATACCACAGAAAAACTTACCACTAGGCTCTTAAACATCTAAAAGGATGTGATTGAGGATCTTCAATTCAAACCACAGCAGATTGCAGCAGCTGAGGCATAGGCAAAAAAACCTGGGATTTTTGAGTAACTTAAACCCAATAAGAAACCAAGAACAACACCTTAGGAGCAACAAACCATACCCAAGAAGCTCGTGGAGACTGTGCCAATGAAAGAGGCTGACATAAGACAAGTTAAATATAATTTAAAAAATGCTAATATTTTTATTCAGGAAAACTAGGCAGTGAGTTGTGGGTGTTTCTTATGCCCTACATATCACAGAAATTCTATATAAATTATGTGAAGCACATTGGGCGTCAGCTGGTTCTGACACTCAGTGGTGCCCAAGAAGATTCTAGAAAAAATATATATGAATTACCTATTACAACAAAAGCAGCTAATATAACTACAATGTAAATAGGTAACTTCAAATTTTAGATTGTGCACTAACTGCAGCCCTACATATCAAATTCAACATGTTTGTTTTGTCTCCTGGATTCAAGAGACCCTTGATCTTACTTGTATGGGAGTACATGGATAAGATGTCTTCCACAGATGGTTACATCTTATCTGGAATTGCCCGCCCTCAGAAATTTAATCATCAAAAGGCCAGGACCAAAAAAGTGTCCTTAAAACATTATGAGGACATTAACCAAGAATTTTTCCAGAAGTGGGTTGTAGCCAAACATGTAAATATTTTGCCAAAAGTTAAAGAACTGTTTAAAGCCTTAAGCCCCAGAAATCAGGTAATTAGGTGTTTTTTAACCCTAAAATCAAAATATAATGTCCTAAAAATTTGATCAATTCAGATGACTCAATTTTAAAAATCCCCCTTGATGTAAGAATTTGGCAACCACCAGAATTAACTCATTCTGCAAGTTGACTCACTGAATGTCGACAATTTGTCAGCATTTAGTAAGTCAACATTATTTTAGTATGTATCTGCCAGAATTGGGAATTTCCAAGACTAAGCTAATTTTTCATAGTGAATTATTAAGTCAGAATTGAAAAATTAAAAAGGAACAGGCATAATGTTGACACCATTTAAACAAAGGCTTAATTTTAAGCCAAAAAACTAATATAATTCACTATGAAAATGTAAGTTTCTTTGTACTTTTACATTAAGGTCAACTCCAGTAAGTAATATCTGGATGACAACCCCAAAAAAGAATTCATTAGTTTCTTAATAAATTATATAATATTCTAAAAATAACTATTTTTTATATTTTATACTACTGTTTTTATTAAATATATAATAAGATAAGCATTGAACAAAGACATATGCCAACTTTCATAATGTTCTTTGTATTATTTAGATATTTACTGTTATTTTAAACTCACTGGATAAACTTTAGCTTATTTCTGGAAGTCCACTTAAGCCAAATTGCATATGTTAAACTAAAATCTATATATGTATTTATAATGTCAACTTTGTGTCAAATTGACATGTCACCTAAATTTCAACAAAGGGGTTTGGCTAAGAAAACAAAGTGATATAATTTAAGCAAGATTTAATAGGTAAGTTACTATAAAAGAACACTGACTGCCTTAATGTCAATACCTTCACTGGTTTATTAGTAAAGCACTGCTGCTTAACAAAAAGCACACATCAATGGTATAATAATTCAGTCCAATTTACCCAGGGCTGTACTTTAGACTTCCCTCTATAATCCCTATCATTTAGCTTTCATAAGTTACATATGCAAATCTTTAAATTTTTTAAATTTGAAAATAATCAATTTTGGCCTTAAAAACCAACTTCAAAAAATATTAACTAAGCTTTATAAGTGATTTACATAGTTTTTTCTAGTTTAATGCTGACGTCAAAATTAAAGCATTTTTTATGCTGACAAACTAAATTAAATATTTTTGACTATTGTGACTACCAGAATGTTGATTTTTTATTTAAACATGGTTTTTTCTATTCTTTACTAATAAACTAGCTCTAAAATTATTTTCCTTACTTCTATAAACTATTTACTTAATAATAAAAAATAAAACAAATGATTGTTATTTGATTTTATTTGTGTTTCACATGATTATTCTTACTTTATGAACTCTACTCTAATCATTGTAGGACAAATCTTCCAAGAAGCCACAAAAGATCCTCAAGTCAACCAAGAAAGTGCCCAAAGCCTCTAGAAAGGCCCAAAATCCCTACCCAACAAAAACCAGCCAAAGAGCCCTCAAAGAAACAGAAGACAAAGTAAAAGACCCCAGACCCTGTAAGCAAAAAGCCCTCCCCTGACCCCTCCTCTTCTCTAAGCTGATATCAATCAGAAGGAGATGAGGTTCCACTAAACAAGCAAGGAATAAAGAAGATACCCAAGAGTCCAGAACCCCAGCCAAGCCCAGATGAATCAAGATCAAAAGAATCATTCCCCAAGGAATCAAGCATATCCCAGTCCAAGAAGCGCAAGAATTCATCTCCAGATAATTCCCCTCTGCTGCCTAAAGAATCTGCACCTCCATCCTCCTCATCAAGTATCAATAAAAAAGATCCTGATGATTACCTGTCTGACTATCATCAAGCACCAATTGGCCCATGGGATCCCCTAAAGGTTCACAATATATGTAACATCAAAGGAGAGTTTAAGCTCCCAAAGAAGTTCTCTCAGTTTTCCCCTCTAATGTCTGTCAAAGGAGGAGCAAGTTTAATCTGTGATGGCTATGTTTTTAATTGCAACAATCAAAAGAGACCAGGAAGAAGCAATCATTATGTGTGTGATGATAAAAGCTGTGCTACCAGGATCAACAAAGAAGGATGGGATAAAGTCACTAGTGAAAAAGGAGATCACACATGCAATGCTCCAATCAATCTTATTGAAAAGCTTCTAAAGTATACCTCTACCAAATAGTTCCAGTCTCCAAAGACTTCAAGGCTTTGATCTGGAAGTTAAGGCCACCACACACCTAAGTAATGAGAACCTGAAGCTCATCCCTGACTGTGACCAGTTAGTGAAGTACATATGTGACAACCGCTGTGATATATTCCCCCATAAGAAATTGGCCATGGTCCAAGGAGAGTTAGCCTTGACAGAGGAGTTAAAGATGTTCAATGGTGATGTGATGTTCCTTTTACATGATGATGGGCCTACAGCAGAGGCAAGAATTATATGCTATGCTACACAACAGAACCTGGAGCAGTTAAGAGATTAAGAGACCTGGATATGTGACGGTACTTTTGCAGTATGCCCCCGCCTTTTTTTACCAAAAATGAGCTATACATTTCCTTATTAAAGGCAAGGTGCTCCCATTTGCCTACTTTCTGCTTCCTGGGGCAACAGAAGAGATCAACACAAGGGCCTTTCAAATTCTTCAGGAGGGCATCAAAGCCCTACCCAGTAATAAAAAGAGTCCCCCTGGCCATAACACTAGAGCCAATCCAGATGAGGATGAAAAGAATGAAGCCATCCTTGCTGAAGAACAAGAAGCTCATGATAAAGCACTTGGCCCCTCAACTATAATCATGAACTATGAAACTGCCCAGTATAACGCTTTTATAAATACTTTTGATGGAGAGGTCCAGGGGTTTTTTTCCATTATTGACAAGCTGTCAGCAGGCAACTAAAGGCTCTACCTGAGCTCAGAAAGCTCCACCGTCTAGATACATCAGGAAAGTGAAAGTTCTTAATCCAGAAGTTTGTAGCACTAGCCTTTGTAAAGCCAGAGCATACAATATAAGCCTTTGACCTCCTATTCTAGGATCTATATGCCAAGAAACATGAGGATGCCTTTTACCCTTTCATTGAATATTATGAGCCACAGTGGATTGGATGTAAGTGTTGTAACTGTGCTGTTTTAGCAGAGTTATATGGGGAAAAATATTTAGAAGATAGATAATAATCTTTATTGTGAGATAGTGATTATATAGTTCATGTGAATCAAGGATAACAGGAATAAGATTGATGATCACACGGCTGGATGGAAGAGGGGGGTGGCTTGATCCTGATAATGAGTCAAGCGCCAAAACAAGGTATCTACCATAAAGGATCATTATCTTATCATGTTGTTGGATTTGGTAATTTGAGTTGACTTCCTAGTCTGGCTTTGAGTGACCAGATAATTGGATTGCAGGTCACAAACCTGCTTGGTTGGAACCTTGCTGGCGGGTCAAGTCTGCAGTTTTGACACCCCCCAACTGAGGGTTGGCCTCCTCTGGGGGCAGGTTGTCAGGGAGGTCTTCAGGAGCCCGGGCGCTGTATTGAACTAGTTGCTGTTCTGTGGCAGGCAGGGCGGTTTCTTGTTGTTTCTGTCTTGCTTTGCAGGGTTGTAGGCAATCATGATGTAGGCTCTTGTCTTGCTCACGTTTGCCAAGTCCTTGCACAAGGTAAGTGTTATTGTTGTTTACCTTCAGAATGATTGCTGGTCCCACTTTTTCAGGTTGTAACTTGCTCTTGTCAACATTCATGACCCATACTTTGTCCCCAACTTCATGTCTATTTCAGATGGGGACAAATGTCTTTTGAAGACGTTCATTCTCTTTGGCTGTTTGCTTGCTGTTAGCCTCTATTACTTGAGGGCCTGAGCACGGAGGGACTTCACTTGGAATTTCCAGTTTAGGTCCTGTCAATGCTTGAATGATATTTGGCTGTGTGCTGTATATCAGTTCAAATGAGCTTTTTCCAGTGGATCTTTTCACTTGGGTTCAACACACAAGTAGTGCATTTGGTAGCTGCTTATACCAGTCTTCAGGTCTCCTGGCAGTGAGTTTGGCTAAGGCTTGCACAAGGCTACCATTGAGCCGCTCTATGCAAACCATTAGCCTGTGGGTGGTATGGTGTTGTTACGGTGTGTTTGATCCCGTTATTGATGAGGTATACATTGGTGTTTTTGGAGATCAACTCTTTGCCTCCATTGATTATCAGGAGTTCTGGCTTTCCAAACTTGCTGATTATTTCTTTGCCAATAAATTGCTGAACGACATTGCCGGTGTGTGCCTTCACTTCTTGGGCTACTGGCCATCTTGTCGCAAAGTCAATGGCAGTGATAATGTATTTCTTGTCATTGTGTTTTCCTGGCATGGGACCAACAATGTCAAGAGCCCATACTTTGAAAGGCAGTTGTGTGCAGATAAGGAGTACTGAATTTGGTGGGGTTCTGCTTTTGGCAAACTTTTCACACACCTCACATTGGTCTAGAACTTCTTGGATATCACAATATAAGGTTGGCCACCAGGCTTTATGTTTTATAAACTCATATAGATTTCTGCTCTTGATATGTCCAAGGTCTCTGTGATAGCAAAGGATAGTGTCAACTTGCTGATGTGTGGGGATGTAGGGAATGGTTGTGCTGTCAGTCATCTTTCTGTGAAGAGTCCTGTATACTTCAGCTAAGAGGTGTTCATTTTTGATGACTGTTTTCTTTGTTATGTTGGTTGTGCCAGGGGGGAACCACTGTCCTTTGTTCATAGTACTAAGAGGGGCCAGTCTGGTTCAAGCCCATTCTCTCCTCTTGAAGCATGGACATACAGGCGGGACAGAGTGTCTGCCATGGCGAGCTTGGCCCCAGGCTTATACTGGATGAGCATGTTAAATCTCTCCAATAGTTCCATCCACCACGCTTGGCGGCGCAATAGATTTACTTGAGTCTTGAAATAGATGAGTGACTTGTGATTGGTTAATGCTGTGAATTCTTCCTGATGTTCTAGGTAGCAACGCCATTTGAATAGGCAGTGCACAATAGCCAGCAGTTCCTTGTTGTGGATAGGGTATTGACACTTGCCATCTGTCAATTTTTGCAATTTGTAGGCTACGGCAGGAAGTTTCTGTCACTATTTTTTGATTTGTAGTACTCCCCTAATGAATGCATCTGAGGCGTCAGTTTCCATTTGGTATTCCCCGTCACTTTTGGGGTATTTCAGGATGGGAGCTGTTGTGAGCTTTTCTTTGAGGCGTCTAAAACAGAGATCACGTTGGGGGGTTCACATGAACTTAGACTTGGCGCCTGTTATGGTGGATAAGGGGGCAGTCAAGATGCCACAGTCAGGTATGAAACGTTTTACATAGGCCACCATTCCCAAGAAGGTGTGGAGTTCTGACTTATCCTTGGGTAGTGGCATCTTGAATATGGCTTGTATCTTTTGACTGTAGGGTTTGATGCCGTCCTTTGAGACTATGTGTCCTAAGAAAGGTAATTGCTCACAGAGAACTGGCACTTGGAGGGCTTGGCCAACAGTTTGTGTGGTGCCAAGATTACAAAGACTGCCTCTAGGTCTTTGTGGTGTTGTTCCACCAAGGGGCTGTAGACAATAATGTTGTCTAGGTACACTAGGACGTGCTTGCTATGTGGGGGCAAACACTTTGTTCATGAAGGTTACAAAGGTAGACGGGGCATTGGTCATGCCAAAGTTGAGTACCACACACTTGTAGGAGCTGTATTTGGTGCAGAAGACCGTTTTGGGAATGTCTTCCTCCTTGATAAAAATCTGATTGTAGCCTACAGTTAGATCAATCTTGGAGAAGACTGTGGCTCCTCCCAAGGCATCAAAGAGGTTGTCAATCAGTGGCAGTGGGTAACAATTCTTAATGGTAACTTTGTTTAGGGCGCGGTAGTCTGTGACCAGGCGTAAGGTACTGTCCTTTTTGGCCACAAAGAATGTGGCGGCCCCAAAGGGAGACTGTGAGGGGCAGATAAGTCCTTTTTCCAATGCTTCCTTGAGGTAGGCGCGTAAGGTGTCGTCCTCATTTGGGGTCAGCCTGTAGATGGGGCGCGCCTTGGGTACAGCCCCCTTGAGTTGGATAGAGTGCTGAATATGCTTCTCAGGGGGCAGCCCAGGTAAAGCTTCCTTAAAGATTTCTGGATGGCAGGCCACAATGTTGCGGTCCTGAGGTGTGGAGGTATCCTGGTGGTCTTTGAAGTGTATGATTTTATACTGGTAGGAGTCCCAGTTGATTGACTTCAGGTCTTTCTTTTTGTCCTGGGTCTCTGTGATACGTATAAAGACGTGGTTGCGTAGCAGTTGGTCCACAGAGTCAGGGTAGATCTGGTGGTTGACGCCTTCACACTTGATGGTCAATACTGAGGTTTCCCAGTCTATGTGAGGGATTTTCTTCCATAACCAGTCTAGTCCCAGTACAATGTCAAACTTAGGAAAGTTGATTATGGGACCTTGGATGGTGGAGTAAAGGTTCTCAAGCATGACGTAGAAGGGGGCAGTTTTCTTTGTCATGGCAATGTGGTGTTCATCAGCCAGGACCACATTTTTAATCCGCAAAGGATTAGTGGCCAGCTTGAACTTATCCACAAAGCTACTGTTGACTAAGGTTTGGTCTGCGCCTGAGTCCAGGAGTGCTGAGCCTGTGTAACTGCAAAAGCAGAAAGGATAGGACATCAATTTATTGGGATGTCTGGAAATGGTGTACAGTACTGGGTCCTCTGAGGGCACCTGGATCATTGGGCATTGATCCACATCCTTGGGTCAGTATTCATTGTTGGGCAAGTCAGGAGTTGCGTGAGGAGAGCTTGGCTTGCTTAGTGCTCTCCCTGGGCTTTTCCCTCATCTTGGTTGCCTTGTGTGGCGGTGACACAGAAATGAGTACAGTTTGACTGGCCATTGTTTCCATTTCCATGCCTATTAGAGCCTGTGGGTTTGTGGTTGGCGTTGTTCCTGTTGCCTCCAGGAGGTGGTTGAGCAGAGTGTCTGCTTGGATGGAAATCCTTGGGTCTTTCTTGTTTCCCAGTTTGTGCCTTGTGCAGGGCGTTGGATGTCTGTTCCACTTTTTCTGCTTCATGGTACAGGCTTTGCAGGTTGGTCACTTGATCCAGGTTTACATGTCTCATCACGTGCAACTTGAGAGCATCATAGTACATGAGATTTGTGGCTGGGGTGTCAAAAGACATGTTGGATGGTGCACAAAGACAGAGTTCCTTGTAGGCACGGGTGAGTTCCTTCACAGTGCCTGTCTGGGTCAGTTTCTTCACTTGGCAAATGATCATGAGCGCTGTATCTTTAAGCACAAATCTTACCAGGAAGTCTTGCTTAAAGGTATCCCAGTTCTTGTCAGTGTGCTCCTCATGCTACTTGTTGCACCAGGTGCCAGCGTCATGGGTCAGGCAAATGGAAATTTCTGCAATCCAAAATTGCTGTGGGCATTCCATCTGAGCTAGCTTGCTCTGGGCGGACTGGATCCATGTGGCAGTGTTGTTGTTGTTGGCCCAGCAAAAGGTTCCAAGGCGGCGCTTTGTAGTCTTTGAGCTACATAGGCAGGCATGATGGTTTTGTTGGCTGGTCACGGCATCAGATGGGAGCCTGAAAGAAAACTTGTTCAGACATGGCGTTGAAGGCGGGTAGCGGGAT
Organism: Entomophthora muscae; assembly: GCA_014839935.2. Taxonomy (NCBI): domain Eukaryota; kingdom Fungi; phylum Entomophthoromycota; class Entomophthoromycetes; order Entomophthorales; family Entomophthoraceae; genus Entomophthora; species Entomophthora muscae. The sequence goes on along the minus strand of QTSX02005871.1, from coordinate 134,207 downwards.
TACTGTGTTTTGGTATAGGACAAAACCATTGGGTATCTTGGTAACAGGAGTGTACGGAGTCCAGTTGGGCGGGAGGCCAGACATAATTCTGTCAAGGATTTGTTGGCCGCAGCGTGTGCAGGCAACAGGTGGAATTTTTCAAGATAAGGTAGCATGAAGAACCTACCTGTGCTACCAATGTTGTAACTGTGCTGTTTTAGCAGAGTTACACAAGGAAAATATTTAGAAGATAGATAATAATATTTATTGTGAGATAGTGATTATATAGTTCATGTGAATCAAGGATAACAGGAATAAGATTGGTGATCACACGGCTGGATGGAAGAGGGGGGTGGCTTGATCCTGGTAATGAGTTAAGCGCCAAAACAAGGTATTCATCATAAGGGATCATCATCTGTTCATGTTGTTGGATTTGGTGATTTGAGTTGACTTCCTAGTCTGGCTTCAAGTGACCAGATAATCAGATTGCAGGTTGCAAACCCACTTGGTTGGAACCTTGATGGCGGGTCAAGTCTGCAGTTTTGACATAAGGTCACTAAGCGCCAGAGCAAGCCCAGAGCCAAATGGAACTGCTACCAGGCAGCTCTTAAGGATGAGATAAAAACTACTTCATCTTTGGAGGGCTGGCATAAGCATACCAAGTCCTCCTTTGGAATCAAGCCCAGATACAACACCTTCTATGAGCACCTCAAAGTCCAACAGGGGAAGACTTCTGCATCCATCAGAGATATTGAGAACCACCCACCCAAGAAGAAGAGAACCACCAAAGAGAAACAATATCAAGAGAAGATCAAGGACGTTGTCAAGGCCAAATATAAGCTTTCAAAGATTAGAGAATACATCAGGAAGATTGCCACAGTTCTTAATGGCAACCAGGTGATCACAGTCTATCTTTTAATTAAATTTATTGAGTATTGTCTAATTTTGTATATAGTTTTTATATGTTCAGTATAATATTTTTAAATAAAAAGTTATTCTAAATAACTCTTTAATAATTTATGATACTGTTTTTATAAAAATCATTGATTTTCTATTGATAGTTTAATGCCTTAGACTGTATTACATGGCCTTAATTGGTATTTTACTAGTAAATTATATGTTTTTTGTAGTTTTCAATATAGAAAAAACTTTATATTACTGTTTTTGATTATTATATTTTCCTATAATATGTAAATCTTTATGTAGTACCTTTTTGTATATTGAATTTTTTATCTTCATAAGTGGGAAAAATAATTTTATAGTAAAGATAGCTAATTTCATAGTGAATTATTTTTGAAGTGTATTTTTATGAACTTTTTTGAATTTGTGTTGTCACATTACCCTAAAAAGTATTTTGAAGCTTAATTTTATTAAGTAAAATGTTCAGGAAACAGGTTTCTGCTTATTAAAAAAGTGTCAACATTTAGTAGTCTGCATGATTGAAAACTCAATTCTGACTTTCCAATGCTGTTGACATTAAAGTATTTTTAATTCTAATTATTGACATATGGTAAGTCAACCTGCGGAATGAGTTAATTCTGGCGGTTGTCAAGAATTTCTTCCCAAACGCCCATATGGGCTGGGTTAGAGCTCAGAACTCCCCAGTAGCTGAATAAAGCCATAAGTATTTGAAAAATCTCATTTAACAGTTTTTGGCCAAACCTCTTCCATGGAAAGAAAATTTTCTCATATATATGCTTGTACAGCATCTTGTAAGTTGTGGTATCAATTTTGTGGTGTCTGCAGTCTCTGCGCTCCTTGACGCAACCCCTGAGCCTGAAATTAAGGAAATTGTCGAGTTTATACTTCTGGGAAGTATAATAAACAGAAAAAGGGGAAGGTTTAAGAAGAAAATGATAGTTTATTGAATTCAAATATAGAATAATATATAGTATCATGACAAGCCACATACTGTCCATGTACATCATGGGGGACATGGGGCTTATCTGAGAAATGTTCCTCTTGAGTCACAAGGCTTGATCAAGTTGTGTTCCATTTAGGACCTGGATTGAGTGATCCCTGTCATAGATGGTTGACTGATAATGGTACCACCAGTTTATTGACTGGTTGGTGAATCATTTGGTGAGCCATTTGGTGATCTACTTGGGGCTTTAATTCCCCAAGAGGTATTAATCAAAGATGTTGCAACAAAATCATTGAGCCAATTTGTAAAATGATTTATTTGCAAAATCCAGTCTCATTTCCTCAAATTGTTGCCTTCTTTATTTTTGCCTTGGTTTTTCTTGGTTGTATTTTCCCAATGCCTCTACTTGGATTTTATAAATTGCAAATTTTATTGTTGAGAATTTTTTTGTAATTGAATGTTTTGACTATTTGGATTTTCATTCCCTATTTTATCAACACTTTGGAATTTCAGCAAGACTCTGCCATTACAAATTCATACAATAACCTTACCAAGATGGTGCAGGGACATGAAGGAATATGATTTTTCTTCAAAAGAAGTATACTATTTGCTATTTAATAGGAAATTTTAATAATAAAAATATTGAAACTACCTCTGGTTTATCTGCATTTATGTTGCAGGTAGTGGGCATCTTGGGTGATTTGGGAGCTGTGTGAAGCAAGGAAAATACAGGAGTGCCTCTTAAAATGGAGAATAAAATTGTGATAAAATTGTATAAAAACAATATTATTATGACATGCAACAATTTTTGTGAGTTCTCTTCCCTGATTTAAGGGCAGAGACTCTATAAATATTATTTACCTTGGTATAATCATCCTGATGGGTATCAAGGCCAAGGCCCAAAACTCTACAGGGGCTACTACCAAATAGACAAAGAGTACCAGTACTTGTATAGGAAGAAGAAGGATTCTGGGTAGAGATCAGTAGAGTCTTTAATCCAGAACACTTTGATCATATAAGCCATATACAGAATTTCTGCTCCACCTGAAACAATCTTCTATCTAATTGGATCTCAGCCTTGCCTTTCTTGAGCTGTTGGGGACTCTTCAACTTGGGTGCTCATACTGCTTATATCCTGGCAGTGAGAATTTTAATTGAATGTCATAAGCAAGCTCTGGAATTCTGCAGCACAAGTTCCTAATAGATCTTTATTACACTCCCTGTGGTGATCCACATGAGAGGCTGTTTTTCAGGCAAGGGCTGGTATTGGCCAAATAAATATTGAATACCCAAGACAGGTATATGCTGGTTTTATATTGTCATATATAGCTCTGGTGAATAGAGATCAGTAGTCTAGGCAATGTGATGTTAATGAAGTGGCCTCTGGCTAGTGCTTTGAGAGGATATAGAAGTTGTGGCTACCCTGAGATGGATGTGTTGAGGTAGCATTGAAATCATAATACCAACTGGAGTTATAATACAAGTGGACAACTTTACCTAGGATTTGGGTAAATTTTCTCTTTCTATGACTTTTAAGTAGCTTTAAGGAGATCTTAAAGTTGCTGGATGTCGTGAAGTGATTGGTTATAAGCTAGCCGTCACTATATTCATGTATTAATCCATTAAGCTTGGTGAACCAAAGGGCAATGATACTCTTGCCCTGGATGATAAATAGTCCAAATGATCAACTAGGTTGTATTCTGAGTTTATATTAACTGATGATCATCCAATCATTATTTTAATATTGGGCTAAGCAATAGAGGGAATTGGGCTGTAACCAGAGGATCCTGGCGTTCCATTGACTCTCATTAATCCCCTCCTTTACTATATAACTCTCTCCTTGATTGATTAAATAAAGATCAAATTACATAAGCTTATACTTATTATACACATTAGGCTGAAAGATTTATCTTAGCTTAATCTTTAGTAACACATAAGGTTGTAGTTGATTTAAGCATTAGTAGTTATCAACCAACCAATAGCTGAAGCTATGACATTTGGTGCTCACTCTAGCATGAATATGTCCGATGGTACTTGTTGCCCTGTTGGGGACTCGTCTTTTATGTGGGGAGGTGATGGAGATAATCTTCTCCATGCCTCCCTTTGTCACCTCCAGGACCACCCTGATGGTCTTTTCTTGGAGATTGATTGCCTAGATGGAACAAGGGATGGTCTGCCAAACAAATTTGTGTCTTTTGGTCAGTTCATGACTGACGTACAGCATCCCCGTCAAATAGAGGATCAGTCCTCTCTACACCTTGATGTCCCAGTGCCACTTGAGGCGGACAGAAACACGGAGCCTACCCAGCAACAGCTGTGCAAGCCATTAGCAGTATGGACTATGGTGCATACCAAAATGGGGAAGCCCACAAGAAGCTTGCTGTACTGCCATCCTATGGCACTACAGCCAAAGAGAAATTCTGCAATTTCACAGGAATAACTCCCAATCAACTTTGAGTACAGATGAAAACAATTGAGCAAGCCAAGGAGTATATCCATAGTTTTGCACATCCTGCCATTTGCCACAACCATACTCACTTGGGTTATCAACTGTCCCTTATCTTGCATCAAGGAAATTTGATAAACAATCAGCAGGCTTTCCTCCGTTGCCTGTATGACAAACTCACAAACTCTATGGCAAATATCAGTCACCAACTGAACAACTAGGCAATCCATCAAAACTTCACTGCAAATTGTTTGACACAGCTGGAGGAACGCCTGACAAACTACATGGTCACAATGATTGGGCTCATGCTTGAACACAAAGGGTTGGATAATAATTGGCTAGGCACAGTAACTCACCACGTAAAAGGAGCAGAAGCCACCTTTTGCTTGCTATGTAGCAAGGTCAAGTTGCTCTGCTGCTCTGTAAGAATGATCAAGGATGGGATTGCATTGGAAGGCAACAAGGAAGATACTGCCATTATTCAACGGTACATGTAGTAGCTATCCAAACACGTCAATGAGATTGACAAAGGCCTTTGTCAATCCCTCTCCAACTGCAACCATTTTAACGTGGAATTTCCTAAGCTTTCAAAAATGATTGACCACAACCACAACCAAACAGAAGAAAATCATGATAATCTGTAAAGATTAAGTGATAGTCATTGGGCTATACAAGAAAAGAGCAATGTGTTGTTTGGAAATCAGGAATCATGTATGGAGAAACTTGAGTACAAACTACACGTAGCAAGTTGCACAATAAAAGACCTCGCCCAAGAAGTAAAATTGTAACAGCAATATTCTGCATCTACAAGGACAAGTAGAGCAGCTACTTTAGGTGTATTCTAGCCAGATTGTGTCTGATCCAGGACTACAAGCGGCTACAAGAAGAAGTCAAAGTGTCTTGTCTACCGCCAGCCAGGCAATGTCAGAAGACCATTGCTCCTTCCATAGCTATGAGAGCAAGGAAGACAACATAGGCCATACAATGAATAAAGTCTATGTTGCAGAACCAGTTCTGGACAGCAGTGAATCACCTCTTCCTGGTGCCACTGCCTCAACTTCCAGGACTAGCAACAACGCCAGAGACACAGCTTCTGAAGCGCAATTCTGCACCTTGAACCAGAGGAATACCTCACCTCCTCCTAGAAGAAGCTATAATTTTAGCACTTCTTCTGTGATCCAGAACTTCAAGCCAACAAATTTGCCAAAATTTGAAAAAAAAGGCCAATGTCCACATGTTCCTCCGGCTATACAATAACTCTATGTATGGAGCAGATGATGCCATGAAGAATGCGGCCATTTTTTATTTGCTTGGATTCAGAGACCCAAACAATAATAATGCCAAGACTTCCAGAACAAGGCTGGACTTACACAAATATATTCAGGACCCTTGTTGCAGAGTTTGGCAGCAAAGAGGCTCTATTTTGCTGAAAAATGGAGTTTACAGAAGGGAAGATAAAGAAGGGGGAAAGCCTAATGAATTTCTCAGAGCGCTTCTATTTGGAAGCACAGACCCTAGTCTCTATGAGAGCTGCCACTTTTGATGACGTAAAAGGAGCACTGCTTAACTACGTACACCCCAATAGAGAGCTTTATATTGCTCTCAAATCTGGAATATATGGTGCAAGAATGATCCCTGAACTCATGCGTCACCTGGAATCTTTTAAGGAGCAGTTCCAAGTTCCCTTTCCTGACTATAAGAAAGCCACTTTGTCCTATTCTATGGATTTCAAGGGCAAGACTTGGGATAGAGACTCTCCAAAGAAGCCAACAATTGTAGCTACTCCCCCAGCTAACAACATGGCAAACAACTGCACATGCTACAAGTGTGGGCAATTAGGACATCTTTCTTGAGACTGCAAGCAACCCAAGGCTAATTTTTGCCACCTGATCCAGGAAGACAACATGGAAGACAAGCTAGATGGTGAGGAAAAAGACAAGGACAGAGAAGAAGATGGCAAGGAGTCAAAAAACTGCTAAACAGTCAGGTTGAGGAGAAAACACTGACTGCTAGTAGTTCCTGGCCCTCTCCACCTATTGACCTGTACCCCAACATTCCTGACTGCATTGTTGGTCTGCTGGACCAAGAAGCCTGCCCCACAAGATACTTGCCGGATAAATAAGAAATAAACAAAGACTTGCTCCATAGAGTTTTAGCTGTCAACACAGTCACAAGGAAGCAAGCAATACATACGGAAAGTATACCTTCCAAAGAAGCTGTTGACACCATCTCTATATCTTACGCTGAACAACTTTCCATGCCATACACCAAAGTCACCCATGAGAGCAACAGTGTTAAAAAGTTGTCTCAACTATTGAGGTTGGTACAAGTATCCACTAATCTGGATACCTTAAAAACCCTGAAGCCTGATCTAACAACTGCGCTAGAGTTGTTTCTTGCTCAGTTTAAGGGTTTAGACATTCACAAGGCTACCAAAATTACCTCTCCTCATTATGGGGAACAACACAATTGCACATACATTGAACTGGTGGTTCATAAGCCCCAGGTAAGAGCAATTCTAGACTCTGTAGCTCTGGGAAATATTGTATTAACCAGGCTGGTCAAGAAGCTGCAATTTGTACCTGACCTAGATTACAATGAGGAGTTTGGTACTGAAGGACCCAATAAAACAAAGGCTCTGAGAGCTTATTCATCTTAACCACTTTGCTTTAGTAAATTAGTGATAACAGCCCTGGCAATAGTGTTGCACAACAAAAGCTATGATATCTTGATTGGAACAAGCTTCATGGCAACCTACGGGACTATCATCAACTATCAGGATAGTAATTTCATCATTTTAGGTCACTTGGTTCAATGTTTTATCACAGTGACAGACCAATAGATCTCCCTAAAAAGAAAATCCATTATATTAATATGGAATATGCTGATGGCAATATGCCAGTAGCATACACCTTGCGCCAGTGCAAAATCAAGGTTCTACCTCTGGCCACTAAAGAGTATAAAGGGATTCCCTTATATTCCTCTAGTGAATTCTCCATCACAACGGGGTCTCAAGTTATACATAATACAGATCTAAGCCTCAGCTTCCCTAAAGGTATGCATGGTGAAGTATCTGGACTCCATATTGGTTTGCAACTGGAACCTTGGATCCTACCCGGGATTGTCATGCCATCATTGGAAGAGATTCTGGTACTCTTGAGGAACTTTTCTGATAAAACACTGAAGGTGAAGAAACACCAACTGCTGGGATACATGAAGTTGGAAGAAAACTCTAGCCTTATGGATGTCACTTCTTTCAATGAGTTCAGTGAATTTGCGCTACCTTGCAACCAACCAAGCATTCTGTTGCTTATTCTGCGCAAGTCCTTAAATGGACTAACAGAAGACCAAAGGAACCAAGCTATTCAACTCTTTGAGAAATATAAGGATGTCTTTGCAAAAAATGACCAAGACCTAGGTAAAGCTCTTGGGGTTGAACATGTATTGGATATGCAAGGTACTGCTTCTATACGCTCTAGGCCAATAAGACGCAGCCTGGCCAACCAAGCCATTGTCAACAAAGAGCTTCAGAAGTTACTTGCTTCTGGACTTTTGGTACCCAGCAAGAGTCCCTGGTCTTCACCACTGTTGATTGTAAAGAAAAAGGATGGTTCAAATTGCGTAGTGATGGACTACTGCAAATTAAACTCTGTCACAAAAAAGATTCTTATCTGTCGCCCCACATTAATGACACATTGGACAAGCTGGGTGGTGCAAGATACTTCAGCGCAATGTATCTGATCAGTGGGTACTGGAAGATTGACCTTCCAGTGGCAGACCAGGAAAAGTGTGCCATCATTACGGAGCAAGGGCTTTTTCAGCCCACTAGGATGACATAAGGACTCGCAAATGCTCCCACAACTTTCCAAAGAGCCATGGACTCTGTGATGGGAGACCTCAAATTAACTTGTATTCTGGTTTACCTTGACAACATTAACATCTTTTCACAAACTTTTGATCAACACTTGGACCATTTGGAGGCCATGTTTTAACGTCTTATTGCTGCCAATCTCAAGCTAAAACCAAGGAAGTGTAACTTTTTTAAGAAAATTGGGAATTACTTGGTTATATTATCAGCAAAGATGGTTTAAAGCCTGTTCCTGCTAAGGTCAAAGCTATCACACACATGCAAACACCGTCTAATAAGAGAGATGTTCAGGTGTTTTTAGGAATGATTGGTTACTATAGATATTTTATACCAAACTTTGCAGGTCTAGGAGGACCACTATTCCACTGTTGAAAAACAAAGTTTAGTTCTCATGGACAGAAGGATGCCAGAAAGCCTTTGGGGACTTGAAGGCCAACCTAGTGACAGATCCAGTACTCTTCTATCCTAATTTTGAGCGCCCCTTCATCTTACACACAGATGCCAGTTTGACAGCAATTGGTGCTGTTATTTCTCAGCTGGATGACAATGATCAAGACCATCCTGTAGGTTATTGTTCCTGCACACTCAACAGTCACAAAAGGAACTACATGGTCACCAAGAGGGAATGTCTAGCAGTCATTTATGCCTGTCAATAATTTAGAGTGTACCTCCATGGAGTACACTTTACGGTGGTAACTGATCATGCCTCACTTAAATGGTTGAAACCCCTGAAGGATCCCAAAGGATGACTGGCACAATGGGCTATTAAGCTACAAGCTTACAACTATGAGATAATTCATTGCACTGGAGTCATGCATCAGAACGCAGATTGCCTTTTACATCTTCCTACCATAGCCTTGGTTTCTTCAGCAGCAGACAAACTCTACAACAAGCTGATGCTGAAACCTTCTATGTGGGGGGAGGAGCTGATTGAGATTCAGAAAATTCTGAAGGCTCTTGTGGTGGACACCTGTGTCAAGGATAATCAGCTTTTTAAGTTGTATAAAGGGAAGTGGCTATCATACATTTGCCCATCCTTGTGTATAGACACAATAGTATCAGCACATTGTACTGTGGACCATGGCAGTATCCATAAAGCCCTTAACCTCCTACAGCAGTACTGCTATTGGGAAGGTATGCATTTGGATGTAGCAAAAACCCTGGCTGCTTGTCATGAATGTACAATAGAGTGACCAAATGTCTTGCGCTATCAGCACTGGCTAATTTGACCTGGCCTAGTGTTTCATACTGTTGCTATAGATGTAGCAGGTCCCCTTCTACTGACCGCTAGCAAGAAAAAGTTAATTGTTGTAGAAGTGAATCAGCTTACAATATGGGTAGAAACAAAAGCAATTCCTAATCAGTTGGCGCTTACCACAGCCAAGTTCATTCTTGAGAACATACTCTATAAACATGGCTGCCCACAAACATTGCTAACAGATAATGGAACAAACTTCACGGGATACATGATACCCAGGCTGAACAAACTTATGGGTATTTGTGGTACCCTGTCAACACCATATCATCCCCAAAAAATGGAATGGTAGAGAGAACAAATGGTAGTCTTGTACAGATCCTAAGGAAGCTTAGCCACTAGCACAAAAAAGAATGGGATACATATCTTCCAACAGCTACCTTTGCGTACAATATAGGATTCCATAGGGCTACAGGAAAAAGCCCCTTCCAGATTCTTTATGGTTGACAACCAAGCCTCCCGCCACACCTCTACAGTTTAGTTAATACCAATGATCCCCTCACTCCCTACGCTTATTTGATGAGACTAGCACAGATGCTAATCAAGTTGCAGTCTGAGGCGTACTCTACCAATTTGGCAACAAAGGAGAAAGATATGGATTTTGCAATAAAAAATTGACTACCCCCTCCCTGCATACAAAATAGGAAGTTTTCTATACTTCTACAGCAACCAAGGGTACAGTTTCAAAAGTAAACTTTCCTCACTATGGCAAGGTCTGGTCAAGGTAGTCCAGAAAGTGGGAGTAGATAGCTACACTCTCAAGGATCTGGAAACTGGCCAACTGATCACTCAATTCCATGCGCAGTACATGTTTAAGGCTTCAAGTGATCAAACATAAACCCCTTTATGGATAACAACTTAGAAAAAGAAAAACCCAATGAAAATAGTCCACGGGTTGTTATCCTGTTTGTATCAAGAAGAGATAAAGCTTATAGTAAAAAGGATTAGTACGGTTTAGGAAATTGGTTCTTTATTGAGATACTACTGCCTCTAAACCCAGGCAGAACTGGATGAGGACTTTGGCAATGGCTGCGTAGATTATCCAGATGTTAGGTAGCCAACGTAATACAAATGGAACAAAAGGAGAATCATTGACAGGAAGGAAACTGACACGGTTCACGCCAATGGAGTAAGGAAAAGCAAGTCCAAGCAAGATGCATTCCCAGAGAAGACTTTCTTGCTGGGCATATTCCTTGGGTGTTTTGCCTCCTACTGAGTACATGACTCCCAACAGCCATTCAATATATTTGGGCATGTGGTGCAGTCTCTGGTGATAAACAACCTTGGAGCCGCTGAGCACCAAGTTTCCTACCAATGCCATAGATTGTCTACTTCTGGTGCAACTATAACTAAGGCGTTCTAGGGTAGTACCCATAGCGCATTGCAATTGATATTGGTGACTATCTGAACCATGCCACAAGGGCACCAGGCCAACTGCAGATTGGGAATCAGTCCATGCTGCAAAAACCAGCTCCAGAAGCTCAAGAGCATGAGAGATTTGATTGTCTGTCAAGTTTATCACATCAAAGGAGAAGTCCTGTAGGCACAACTGAGCATACTTCATCAGCTTCACCCTAGAAATTTTCCAATGAATGTTATTCTCAACTTTGAGTCTTTTTGTGGAGATCATGTAAGGATTTTCCAGAGCTAGCATAAGAGTGGACCACCTAACTACTGGGCCGCAGAATTATAGAATGGGGATCCTCTCCCAACAAAGATAGACAACCATTTCAATATAGGAACCTTGACTATCTTCTTGGACCACTAAAGAAGTAGAGATCAACTCACCTTTGTTCAATTTTTGGAGAAGATTGGTTAAGCTTGGTACAGGTTCATTGATCTTATCAGTTGGAGTGGTTGTAGTAGCTTTACTCTTGTTACTACGGCTTCTCTTCTTTGCAATTGTGGAAAGCTGGCTAGATGTAGGCATATAGGAGTCTTGCACTACAAAATTACTTGAAGATGTACTTGATTTATAAGAGACAGTACTGGACAAACTATAGAAAGCTGTGTCTATTTTGCCACCTAGGATCTCGGTGAATTCAGCTTCTTCTGAGGCTAGAACAGGTGAGTATGCATGTACGTTTCCAACCATAATTTTGGGTATTCCCCTTTGGGTCTTGTTGATTCTCTGTTCTGGAACATTGGTGTATTGTATAACTGGCTTTCTGTTCTTTTTTGGGAAGTTCACCATACTGAAGAAATTTAAAATACTTTTACAGTAACATCTAGTTTATTGGGGGAAATGTTGTGAAGTTATTGGTTATAAACTAGCCGTCACTATATTCACGTATTAATCCATTAAGCTTGGTGAACCAAAGGGCAATGATACTCTTGCCCTGGATGATAAATAGTTCAAATGATCAACTAGGTTGTATTCTGAGTTTATATTAACTGATGATCATCCAATCATTATTTTAATATTGGGCTAAGCAATAGAGGGAATTGGGCTGTAACCAGAGGATCCTGGCGTTCCATTGACTCTCATTAATCCCCTCCTTTACTATATAACTCTCTCCTTGATTGATTAAATAAAGATCAAATTACATAAGCTTATACTTATTATACGCATTAGGCTGAAAGATTTATCTTAGCTTAATCTTTAGTAACACATAAGGTTGTAGTTGAGTTAAGTGTTAGTAGTTATCAACCAACCAATAGCTGAAGTTACAACACTGGGCAAGCATATATATTCCCAGAACCATCATTAAGGTGGCTGTTCAGAGAAATAGCTTCAGAACTTAATGATTTGGAGTTTTCTGGGAAGTGAAGTTGATTACTTTGTGCCTGAAAGCTCAAGCTAACCACTTGAAGAGTAAAAACAGTGGTACAATAGTTTAAAAGCTGTGGCAACAAGCAAAAACAATTCAGATTTAAACGAAATGAACTCAGATTTAAAAAAAATTAAAAACAAACAAATTTATGTTGATTTATAATATGTTTGGATTTATTTCAATTTCTTTTAAATATGAGTTCATTTTGTTTAAATCTGAATTGTTTTTGCTTGTTGCCATATATTTTAAAACTACTGTAGTGCATTAGTGAAGTCTGCTTCTGATAACCTAGATAGAGGTTGCTAATGAGGGTCAAGTCTAGGTTGATTCACTTATGGAGTCTTATTGTCTGAGTCTGAGGAGTCAAATGATGGGGACTACCATGATAGAGAAGCTTAGATGGAAGATATTTGTGGATAATAGCAGGAATAATGAGCAGGAAGACTAGGTAAAGATAATTTATGATGGCTGGAAAAAGAGAAGAATCAAGAACAAAGAGACAAGATTTAAAGAGATTTAATAAAATAAGATAAAAAATAGAGAGAGAAAGAATATTAAAGAAATAATTAAGAGGATAATAAATAAAGAGAATGATTGGAAAGAATTAAATAAATATAATAAATAAAAATAATAAAGAGGCATTTATTAAGGAATTAATTGAGTTTAGAGAAGCATAAGCAGACAGGAATGGTACAGAGAAACTTTGAAAGCAGGACCAAACAAGTCACCAGGCCATATGAGGAGCTTAAGCAGAGCAACAGGTGGCTTTCAAGTTTTTCCAATAATTGCCGCAGAACAGGGAAACATGGAGAAACATTGAACAAAATACAGGAAGCAAATTCCTTATGAAAAGCATAAGAAAAAACAACCAAATTATCATGGCAAAATATAACAGGAAAACAGGAAAACTGTTTGAAACACAGGCTGAGGGTTTCTCTGGAAGGCAGAGATGCCAGGTTTGATCATTAAGCAGTAGCTGGTAGCTTGGGAAAACTGTTTGGCAGAATAGATGGATGCATGCTGTGATTGGCTGCAGGTCAAAGCATGTTTTATTAATTTTTTCATTAGTAACCCAAAGGAGAAAAGCCTAATAAATCAGGGGGTTGACAAGGAAAAGTCTTCTCTGATTGGCTGAGGTAATAAAAAAGGTTTAATTTATTATAGAGAGAAAAACAATGGTTTAAGTCTGGGGGAAAGGAACTCAGAAGGGAAAAGACTGAAACAAGGAGCTATTTAAGGGGAAAAGACTTAAATAAGGGGACATCTGGAGAAGAGCAGGGAGATCTAGATCATGAGGCCACAGAAGGATACCAAGACATAGGAAAAGGGACCCAGGACCAAGAGCAAGGAGCCCAAGATATAAAGCAAAGACCCCAAGACTTGGTAACCCAAAAAATTCCTCCAAAACAGGCCAAAATATAGAAAGTCTCTAAGGGGATCTTACTTCTGATTCAAATAAACTCCTATCTCAACCCCTAAACATCTTATCTGATTCTGCATAGTTTAACATGGATAAAAACCATCACATTCTTTACCCCAGTCCAGGAGAGGAGGATGCCTAATTACAGAGCTGCATGAAATTTTCTACTAGAAAAACTATGGAAAAATAATGGGATTGACTGACTTAGCAGTTCAGAATGACCCCCAGGGGCAAGAAGTTCTTTGGAAGGAAGTTCAATAGACTGTTCACAGACCATTACCAACCCAAGGAGGATAGCACCCCTGCTGAAGTGATGGTTTATGAAAGGGATTCTAGGATGGTCATTAAAAAAGTGTTGGAAGAGTTTGAAATGCAGTAGTTTTAAACCTATGGCAACAATCAAAAATACTTCATATTTAAAGGAATTCAACTCAGATGTAAACAAAATCCAATCATCCAAAAACAAAATTGATATAACCCAAATCTATTGTAAATTGATAAAAATCATTGAGTTCTAATTTCACTTACAGATTATTTATTTTTTTACATCTGAGTTTAATTTGTTTAAATCTGAAGTATTTTTGCCTGCCACCATAGGTTTTAAAACCACTATATTTCAGGCAAAATACAACATCTTGTCCAAGGAATCACTCCACCTGGAGAATGGCAACCCCACCCAGCTGGCATCTGATGTTGTCCCAGGACATGTATTGATGTCTGAGGAGCTAGAGCACTAAACTCCCCATATATTTTTTAATTATAAATCACCTCAGCTAACTATACAGCTTATTATTTTTAAAAGAGTTATTTTTCATTTATGGTTTTTATTAAACAAGATTTTATTATCAGCACTATACATATCACTCAATTATATAAATTATAGCATTATTTTAAATTTGAAGCTATAGAAAATAAAATCTGATACCTTTAATCAATTGGCTGTTCAGCAAGACATGCAGGGGTGCAAGAATTGGAATGGGCATACAGCTTTTCTGCAGTTTCTGTTGGGTGGGTATGAGCCCTGACCCGCAGCAAATCAAAAAGGTCTCAGTCCCAGTTGGCGTCTCTGCTTGACAACTTGCTTGAGCCACCCAAAGACCTCATCAACTGGGGTTTGGATAGGAGAATGGATGGGTAGAGATAATACTGTAGATTCAGAACCTAAAGGTAAAAATGCGGGATTGTCAAATTCTTTTGCGTAAACTCTCCTACTTACTGGGATATTTTCCATCCTTTTATATAAAAAAGTAAGTTGTTCTGGGATGAAAATTACTCCATTAAGTTGGTGAGTTCATACAAATAATTTGACAATTCTGCATTTTTATCTTTATGTTCTGAATTTACAGTAGGCACTTACCTGTAGCCAGTTGCTGTTGGCTAATTGTCATGCCTGTTTCAATAATACGGAGCTCCTTGAGAATACTGACCACCCTGTGAATCCCAATGTTATCCAATATTTTGATGCTGGCAAACCCTGAATTAGCAAACCTGAGGTGCTCCTGCATCAATTGGAGAAATTTGATAAAGGTCCTGCTATTGTTGGAACCCTTGATTGTCTGGTACATCTCAATGCCAAGGGGGCCAAAAAGGGCTACCATAGAGTGGACCACATCACAAACAGGCACATGTTGAGATAAATTGTCCTTGGCACCTTTGGGCACATAATTTATACAGTGCACATGGAAAATGAAAAGGATTATGCATCAAGGTAGTAGAACTTTACTGTGCCCTTGTTCTTAAGTACAGTTTATGTCTTGGTGAGTTTGCAACAGTTCTTTATGCTTTCAGGTCTGTTCCAATTGTACAGAGATACCCAAGTCTCTTTTTCAAGAATCATAGACCGTGTACCCCATGGTAAAAATAAGGGACTAAGGCTTGGTGCCAAAATCTGATTTGACCATGACCTGTATATTTACTGCCTCAGGATATTAGTTATGTTGATCACCAGTAGATTGTCTGTTTTTGCTCCTTATTTAGGCGCGTGAAGATGTGCCTGGGTTTCTCATACAGGGAATTCTTCCAGCTTTCAGGTACTGCCTATAAAATCTGTTAAAGATTCCTCCATCCCATGGACAACTTCCACTGTAAGATCACTTCACCCTTTGACCTTGGATCAAACCATTTTCCCTAGATACATAAAGAAAACCAACCAAAGCCCAGCCAAGCCTCTAAATTCTATGGAAGACTTAGCACACACTGTTGAAAAGCTTTTTGTGTTGGCCTACCCTTCTCAAGCCCCATCAACCACACCTAGTCCCCCTGCCCAATGGTGGAAGAATAACTAATTAATTTGGACTGTAATTTGGCCTGATGTTGCCCACTTCTCAAGATCATTAGTGTTGCAACTGAACCAATGAGGATTCAGTATTTGGAATTGGGGAAGACAACAGTCCAATAGAAAGGACAGAATAATAAGAGTAAGATATTGTTTATTGTAGAATGTTGTGAGTAATATACTATATGGGAAAAGCCACAAAGCCGCAAGGGAGTGGCATAGTGGGAAGATCCATGTAAGGTTTGGAGCCGAGGAATAACTTGTGCGGGAATCAGCAAGTTGAATTGGCAGCACTCCTAATTAGGATGAAGTACCCGCCATTTGATATTGTCATCAGATTAATCCATAACGTTAGATATGTCAAGGGGCGGCTCATTGAGCGCCCCCTGTGTATTGTAAGATACATTAGCAGGCGAGTCTGGAAACTCAGTTGCAACATTAGGTATGGCCAATCAAGTGAGGACGCATCAATTGCTACAAAATACAATCCCTCAGTCCCTGACCTTCTTCAGGAATATTGCTTAGGCATCACCCAACCAGATTGTTCACAGAAAATTGATTCAAAACCTTCCAACCCCCCTGGCAATGGGATGCAAAAATTATCCCCCAGCCAACCAGGGGGTTCCACAACTCCTGGTGCTCCCGCCATTCTAAACTGGTTCCCTTAAAATGGCAAACAGGCCCATTTGGGTCCCTGCTTGTCTATTATTACAAATAAAGGTTTAAACTTTATAAAAAAAATTTGGTAATAAAGACTCTATTCCTTGGAGCCCTTCTGTTAGAATTTATTAGTTTAAATTGAGTTTCACTCCCTTTATTCCTCCCTTTTGGTTTCTGATGGCCCCCCTTTTTTCTCCTAGTCTTTATGTCACAGTAAGGTTGTTTATTTACCTGTTAGTGCTTTTGCTTTTGGGGTTGAACTTGATTTTAAGTTAGTTTTAGATATAAATGCTTACTTCAAGCTTAAAATTCCAGTGTTTTTGCTTCATGTAAGGTCTCATGGTTTGGGGAAGATGATCATAAACTAAAGCTTTTAACCCAGTGATATTTATATTAGTCAAATACAAAAAGGTGGGCAAGGTCTGCAATAGCAACTGAACTAAGGCTCCTAAGAGCTTATATGAGGTAAAATAAGGACTAAGACAATTTATTAACCCTAAGAAGAAAAAATAGAGACCTTTCTTAATGACAGATGATTTGGTTGAAAAGTCAATCTCTAAGTCTGGGAAATGGTCTGCACTAGAGGGAGAATTAAAGCTATCAACAATTAAATTGTGGGTGCTACTATAAAAACTACCCAACTGGTGAAGAATAAAGTCAAAAGAAATCATGGGACCAAAGATTTAAATTAAGACTAAAAATTTAAAGAAGAACACAAGCCACAAAACCTAACAAGTACCTTTTTTGGGGTGCAAGTCAAACAATCTCAACTTAATGTTAAGATTGAAAAACCAAGCCTTTTTATTTCATTTGGTTTGTGAGGTGAAGAATTGAGGTGAGAGGGCTAACCAAGATTGGTTAGGTGAACTTGGTGTTGAGAAAACAAAACAAAAGCACATGTTTCCTGAAGTTTAAACTTAAAAAGTTAAACACCAAAGTAAAGGGGATGGCAAGGGGAACGGTGGTTGCTTAGTAGACTTATGAAAGCAAAAAGAAGGCGGAAGAGCGGGAAAAACCTGGTCCAAAAGTGCTGGCGTAAGCGGGCAAAAGCAAAAAGGTAATTTGACTTCGGACTTAATTAAATTAAACTAACATATAGATCTGCAGTTTGAGAATCGTCCAGGAATCAAGATAAGCTTTGAGCTTGAAACTAACCGTTAAAAAGATAAAATTTAGTCAGTCAAGTGGGAAAAATAAGGAAATGTTTTGAAAGTCATTAAGTGAAAAATAACCAAGAATAGATGACTTTGAAATTAAAATTGGTGTCCAAGAAAGAATACTAGCAGCTAAAATAGAAAGGGAGAATCCTGACACTTCAAAACACCCTTAAGAGCATATATTAGAATTGCAAAGGCTTCACAGACCTTGCATTAGTCCTCCTGTCCTCCTCCTGCTGCTCCAAGCCCCAAATTTTCTTTTGGTGCCCATGGTTATCCTATTTTTCATTAAAAAACCAAGACTCATTGTTGCCTCAAATCTCTGAATTCTGTGGAGAATCCAGCCATGCTGATCCCAATTTTTAAGATTGGGATTTTTACCTTGGCCCTGGTTCTGCTCTTGATCTGGTCTACCTCACCTGAACTCTGGGACTGTATCTCCTCCTTGCACTCCTGGCTGGAGAGGTCCCTTCCCAACTGTTGTCCCTTCTAGAAGTTCTTCCTGGTAAGGAAAATGATTTTGTGTCCACCAGAGGCAATCTGGCTCACACCCTGACCTGTGACAACGTGGAGTATGCCTTACCCACCAGTCTCCCCATAGGCCTGCAGCCTGAGGTGGCCCCTTTACCCCGCACCATCATAGTGGAAGACCTTCCCCCATTTCCGACATGCCTGTGATTCCAGAAGTTAGTCCCAGCTGCACGTGATGGATAGTTGCAGGCATGCTCTTGATGGGGCTGAATGCCTATTTTCCCCAACTTTCCCCTGTTGTGTCCATTTGGATGCCTGTTTGAGCGGCCAACCCAGTCTTGCACTGGATGGCATCCTGGTGAGTATTTTTCCCAGTATGGGAGCCAAGCTTAGTAAGTTTAGCTCCCCTCTCTCACAGCTGCAGTCTTATTGTGGTCAGGAGTGTCCATGATAAGCTTCATGGGGGTAATTCACTTGGCGTTTGAGACTGTTGAGTACTTGGTTTTCTTGAAGGCCAGCAATGGCTTATTAGGTTCTTTCATTGCACACAGCATAGGCATCTGGCTTTAAAATGCAGCAACCTTTTTGGGCACTTGCTGCCTCTTCACAGTTTGATAATACTGTGGCTCTCTGTTGTCATGTTTTCCCTTTACCATCACTTGCATAAGGCTCATATGTGATATCCAGAACAGGCTCTACACTCTTTATAAGACTGGTGGAAACACTATCTTGGCAGTGCACAGGGTTGTACACCAATGGCACTCTATCAGTGGTGGTGACTTTGGTGGTTGTCCTGGACATCTTTGGAGCTCTAGGGTTAATACAGGCTGCCCTTTCATTATGGGTGCCCTGGGTATGTTCTTGTGTTTGTGCAGCTTGAGTTTCACTCCCCAACTCAAAACAACTCCCATCTTTCACTTCCTGGACAACCGCTGCTCTGTTCTTTGACCCATGGGGTATCCATGTCTGTGGCATACTCCTTTGGCTCCTTGCACAGCCGTTGTGATGCATTCATTCTGGTATAAAAATAAAAGGGAATCAGATTTCTTTAACCTTATAGTTTATTTGATGTACCCTTGATTTTTCTGTATACAATAACCCCAAAGCTTGTTGTCCCTACTGTCTACTCCACATTAGGTTTTAAATTCTTGTATTTATTACTTTTGGTTGTAAATGTGCACTTTTGGGTGTATGTATTGATACATTTGATAACCTTTCCCCAAAAACAGGTGCTCATAATAATATATATCCAATATCTGCTTTAGATTATATATCTTAATTAGGATGCACTGGTATCAGTGTGAGAACTTGCTAATTTGGTTTGATACTTGATCATCCTGTTGTCTGTTCTGGTTGATATATGGGTTTGTGGTTGGATGGAGGGTTTCACTTTGGTGACTGAGTCCATGCTGGTCTCAGAGAGCTTGATGAACATGGTAGCTTTGTGATGTGGCTTTGACGATTTTTGTGTGGTCAGCTGTGTTGCTGTTACTTCCAATTAAAAGATCAGTATGTATATTTTGTTTTGGACTGATTTTGTTTATCTCAATAGGTTGTAAAGTATTGATTTTAGTGAATTGTTTTAGCATTTATATTGGTATTATTGCCAGCAGTGAAATGCAAATTACTGAGAGAGGAGGATTGGACCATGCATTTAGTACAGCACATTCTATTGGTAGGTTAGGATCAAAGGGGCTCCTATAGCTAAGGTTGGGCTGGTAGATAGGCTGGTGACTACCCAAGTAGGCCTCAATGTTTAAAGTGTTTTAAAGAAGTAGCAATTTAAAGGTGCATGTTGGCTGATATGTTAATTTTTTAAGTTGGTGCTGAAAATGTTTGGATAAGTAACGTTTATGGCTTAGCAGGGATAGCATTGCCATTATCGTTGAAGTTGATTTTATGTGGTTAGTTCTAAGCTTAGATGGAATTGGTTTCCACTTTGGATTGGGCAGATTTCTGTGGATATGTAAATAGAGATTCCGAAGTATATGTTTGATTTTATTAAATCTACTGTTATAAAGCTTAGGATCTGACAGACTATTTGCACGATTAAGCGCTTACATCAAACATGCTCTACTCCATCCTATGCTATACTCGATTAATGGCTGGGAATTCAAGTCGATTTGGCAAGCGAGTGAAGTGTTCAGGATCCAAGCCTTTAGTTTATGCAAGACTACTAATAACCCGCAATCATAGTGCCACTTATTATTCTTGTAAAGTGGCAGCTTATTTCTAGTTAACTTAGCTTGTTGGTACTGAATACCCAAAGTATCAAAATAATATTTTAGATAAAGTAAGTTATTATGATTTTCACTTTATTTTTACTCCAACGAAGGTTATTCTGCCTAATCATTTAATTTTCTTTTTAATTCTAGTCCTACTTTCATCAGCGCATCTTTTTACTTTAAAAACCTTTGTTGCTAGGGTTGTGCATTTTTGTCATGTTTACTTGGTATAGTTTTCTGGCTTTTTAACTGTTTTCAAAAATTGTTGGTCGCTTTGCTTTGAATGCGTACTATTTTTATTGAATAAGTCTCAAAAGTTCAATCTCTGCGTATATATTTTCTAAAAGAGCTCTTTTTTGACACGCGTCTTCACAAAGAAAAATCTAAAAACATTACAGCTCTGCATAGTTATTTTTCTTGAAATTCCAATAGTGCTGAGTTTGTCTTGCATTTATCTCTATCTAATCGGACCCTAAACTAGTAATGCCTCCTCCCCCACCTCCACCCCCTGGGCCACCCCCACCACCAGGGCCACCACCTCCTCCTGCACCATCAGCTTCAAAAGGGCCCCCAGCGAAATCTTCAGGAGCGCCAGATAGAAACATCCTGTTAAGTCAAATCCAAAAAGGAACCAAGCTTAAGAAAGCAGTCACAAATGATCGTTCTTCTCCAATTATTGAAGGTAGGTTTTATGGTGATTGAGCTCACACCTAACAGGAAAAAATACGTCTGCATCAAAGCCAGCCAGTAGTGCCTCGGCGAGCTCTGGATCCACACCACCAGCAGTTCCTTCGGGAGGTCTTGGCGGTTTGTTTGCTGGTGGAATACCTAAACTTAAAAGTCGGGGTAATGCACTTCCTGGAAAGATCAATGAAGGTATTTTCCCTCGCTTTCCAGCTTTAACCCTTTAGAAACCTCTCACGAGGCCCGAACTTTTGGCTCCCAGACTCCACCTATCCGTCCCTTAACCTCTCCTAACCATCCCACAACTCCTACTACCCCTGTGCCGTCTAAACCTCCTCCAAGCTTTGGTGTCCCTCCACCGCCTCGTCCTCCTGCTTCTCTTCCTCCTCCGCCACCTTCAGCCGCACCTCCAAGAATTCCGCTTCCCTCCAAGGGCCCTGGTGGGTTACCTCCACCACCACCTCGGGGAGGGCCTCCTCCGCCACCGCCTGGAAACCCTGGGGCTTCAGAGCAGCGTTTGCCCCTTTCATCGGCCCCAGTTTCAAGTACTTCAACTATCTCTTCACGTAAAGCCCCACCTCCTCCGCCAACATCCTTGGGTCGTGGAGCTTCAGAAAACTCTAGGGTTAGGGCCCCACCTCCACCTCCTGTCCGCAACTCGAACCAGCAGAACAACAATGCCTCCAGGACCAACGGATACGCTGCTCCTCCAACTCCACTATGTAAGGACGATTGCTTTGTCGATTTTAACATTTTAGCTGTGCATCCTCCTACCAAGGAAGGCCGGTGGACTTTTCATTCTCATACAGAATTTCCTCAGCCCCGTGCTCTGTCAGAATACCAATAATTACCTCTTTTATTTTTGATCCCTTAGAAAGGTTTCCATCATAAATTTTCTTTAAAACCCATGAAAACATGACACTCGCGATCTATTCTTCTCTATCAACTACCTGATTCATGTAATCAAGTGTCTAGAGATGATCCTTTTCACGCCAGCTTGCTTAATTAAAACATAAGCTACTCTGTATTTGAATGTAGGGGCTTATTAGCATCGACAGAACATGGTTCCATATTAACATCATACCAAGAGAGCTAGTGCATTGGGCCGATCAAGCCTTTTATAACAAGAATGCGCCTGAAATTTTACCAAATATTTGAGATAACTTTAGGACACATCTATGCAGACATACATCCAGCCTTAAGTTTCTCTCAACACAACTTCCTTGCATCTGCTACTATTAGCCTGTATCAGTACACATATTTTATAGAAACTCCAGATATGCCGTTAGACCACACCGTACCCGGGCATCAGTGCTCCATATGGAAATATATGAGCCAGCATGGATAGATGCACCACAAAGTTTGACATTAGAAATTGAATATGAAAACAAATCTAGCTCTACTTTACAGAGGGATAAATATATCACTGTCGCGCTTTTTGCATTACAGTGCTACAATTATTTAATATTATAGGACACAGGGCATTCTCTCGAATACAGTCATATGTGAATATATGAGTAGTATTGTATCAGAAGAGCCAAGATCAAATGGAAACATAACTATTGTTAAAGAATGGCTCCTGAACATGCAGAAGTACTTGCAGATTAAAAGATGATTTTATTATAATTGATTCATTCTTCTTATACCTTCTCAAAGATTAATCCCTGGGCTGCCAGCAACATCTTCTAGGACATTCTAACATGCCCCTATTTTGGGTAATCAGTAATCTAGGTTTGGCGCTTATTACATGTCAACCAATAGAATATTTTTATATTCACTTAGCACAGGTGACCCTTGCTGGTGCGGGGCTTTCTGGTAGCTTCAGTATCACTTCCTTTTATCCTGAACATGCTTCAGGTTTAATTCTTAAATATAATTAATATGGGAATTTGGGATTATGAAGAATTGAACCCAGCACTTTGGCGCTTGAAGTAAAAGTAGAGTGGCGCTCTGGTGCCTAGAATATTTGCAAGGTGGCGCTTGGCGCCCAATTTTCTTATTAGGCGACACCTGCAGCTTTTCCTAAGTGGTGCGGTAGCAAACCATGTATTAACTAGCGCTGCAACAGCACTTATCATTGGTTGGTTTGTGGTAAAACTCAGCAGACTGCTCCTGGTTTAACATGAATTCATTTTATATGACTAATTTATGATGTTGGGCTGCTATAATCCTTATTTGTGAGCTTTGTCATAATTGGCATCATCGCTTGATCAAAATCCCAAAAATTACCTTTTATTTTAGAAATTATTGATGGTGTTGTCAGAAAAGTCCTTGTTCTGTATGTTCCTGTCACATCATATGAAAATTATGCCAGCCACATGAGCATGCAGCTGGCCCTGCTGCATCCTGTTATTTGCAAGCTTAAATATTGCATGAATGGGGTGTTTTCATGCCCAATAATGCACTCTACCAACTGACATACAGCAAGAGTGGTACAAAATAGGCCATAAATACTTAAAAGGATGTACAACTGATTCATTTGGATCTTTTTTCCTTGATAAAGTTTACAGTGTGAATTTACTGAGCTTGTATGAGATATCCTAGAGGCAATTGATACAAGAAAATCCCAAAGATGAAGAGGTCCCAGGAAGTGTTAGATTCTGTTTCTCAATTCCGCATAAATTTCTGTATCAGTTAGCTTTGCAGGGGCTTTATCCCAGCTCCCTGTTGTCAGCACAGTTGCTATCAAGAAGATAAAGACTCTTTTTTAACTTTGAGATGGACTGAAGCAAGGATGGTATGGGAATCCTTGTCACTATAGGGAAAATTCTCTTCAAAATCAAGCATGAGAAGAATATTAGTGTGTTATATGAGAAATTATGCAAATTCTTGGAGGCCTTTGCTGGGTGAATACTCAATCTCTTTGTCTATTTCATGATTCTATTTTGCTTTATAATGGCTTCAAGCACTGAAAAGCTTGATAGAGTGCCACTGGGTGTCAACAAGAATAGACTCACATTAGACAAAAAGAAAGTTGTCCCTGGATATGGATCAGTAGACCACACAATCTAGGATGACCTGATCCTGAATAGAATCTAAAGATTAGCCCCACCAAAGAATTTGCTCCTGGGGTCACACCTTTCATATTACCCTTAAACAGAAAATAGGGATTTTTAATAAAGGAGCATCAACTGTACATGATGTGGCGGTTGAGATAGTGCACCATCTCCAGTGCCAAGTAGTGGTATACCAACAAATCTATTATTGCTCACACAATAAAATTTATACCATCTTAGTTATAGGTTATTAAATTTCTTATTTTTTAAACTTTAATTTTAAAAGTTTGTTTTAATCAAATGTAATTTTTTATATTTATTCAAAAAACAACTGGAGATGGCAACAAGCTATATATAATAATGTGCTATATAATAATGTATAATAATCTTATTATTTCAATTAAAAGATCACATCCTGTGTCAATTGAGAAGCACAAGGTGATAATTAGTATATAGGCTTTTTAATTTCTATTATGAGCTGCTTTATTTATAAATCATAACATATCTGAGTATTTAAATGCATAAAAAACCAAAATACAAAAAATTCTTAAAACTACTAGTCAATTATAAGTTATGTCAACAAGACCAAGTAATGCTAATTGCCTAGTATATTAAAACCTATGGCAACAAGCAAAAATACTTCAGATTTAAACAAATTCAGCTCAGATATAAAAGAAAATAGCTAATCTGTAAATGAAATTAGAACTCAATGAATTTATATTAATTTACAATAGATTTAGGTTCTATCAGTTTTGTTTTCAGGTGATTTGATTTCATTTATATCTGAGTTGAATTCATTAAATCTGAAGTATTTTCGCTTGTTGCCATAGGCTTTAAAACTACTATACTATATGACCAGAAACTAATAAACATGAAATATAAAAACTATTAAAAATATAATAAAAATAAATAACTAACAATATAAGTAAAAACATGCACTGTTGTCTATATTTAAAAGGGAGCTTCTACTTTAAGTAGATTGGCAGGTTGTCAAGGCACAGAGGAATATATGACACAGAGTGGACATAGAAACATCCTAATGACGCTGCTGGAAGATTATGTACCCCAACCTGCAGTAAATCAAGCAAGATATCAGTGACACGGCCCATACCAGAGTCCGACTGGACTCCCACAGGGGAGGCAGGCCAGGCCTGGAAGGCCATGTACACAATAGGCGTGATTTATACCAAGTATTTAACTGCAGTAACTAGGAGCCACCAACTCCCAGTTTGGGGCACAACTTGGTCAGCCAGCCCCAATACTGTGATTTAGATAAACCCCAACTTACTGAAGTCCTGGGAAGGAGGCACATTGGGTAGAGGGGGAGCAGCAGGAATCTCCTTCATAGCAGGTGGGAGATCCAGATGATGGGGGTAGAAATACTCCAAGTCAAGAGCACATGGTGGATTGACTGGGGTAGAAGAAGTATAACCAGGAGGATATGGATAGTCAAGTTTATATTGTGCTGTGAATCCCCAAATAGATGTAAAGAGAATAATTAAATTTGAGCAAAAATAGACAATTCCTGCAATAAGATAATTATCTCTGGGCATAAACTCATTTTATTAAGATGCCAACAGTGAGGAGGGCTTCTTCTGCTCACTAATTATACTTACTGTTAATTTAGTGGCCTTTTGTGCCACCAGAGAACTGATAGCATCAATTTCAGTTGAACTTATAATTTTCACTGGAATTTGCGTACTTGAGCCAGGAGGTGGGTGCTCATTGGTTGGTATAACATGAACCTTTCTTGAGCTGCAGAATATCAAGGTGCCACAGTTATTTATAGATCCTGCAAGCAATTGAGTGCCTGATTACGTGATCAAACAATCACGCTCCTGATGTACCATTTCCCAATAATTGAGAGGCCCAAATTTGATAATAGAATTGAAGCCAGGGATTTGAGGCTTGTGTGCCTCTCAAATCCTGGGCCATTTGTTAGTTGAAAGGGGGGTTTTCTTGCTCTGGGAGATGCTTGGTAAAGGTTCCCAAGCTGTGGGGTTTTTGCCTCTAGGAAGGCCAGATGATTGTCCAGGGCATTCTGGGCCCTGATAATCAGGCTCAGATAAAGTAAACCACTCTTGACAACTTGCTTTATCCACCTAAAGACCTCTTCAATTGGGTCCAGAAATAGAAAATATCCTATAATAAATAAGAGAAAAAATGGCTTTGTAGACAGCTAATGTTGCCCTAACTTGGCCTGGTATTGATCATTGGGAATACACTTAGTGTAATTCACTGCCCCCTTTGGCTTTGTATCACACTGTTTTCCCTTGTCCCACCAAGAAAAGCTCCCAAATGCCGCTCAAGCCACACAATTCTTTAGGAGATTTGGCACACACTGTAGATGAGAGATTTGTACTAGATTACCCTGCAGATCCTCCATCTCTTGTTGGTCCTCCCTGGGAAGAAATACTGATTAATTTGGACTATTTGTTGGCATGGTGTCGCCTGCTTTTGAAAACAATTAGAAACAGCCAATCAAGAGATGCCACATCAACGCCCACGAAGTCAAATGAATCTCAAATGCCTAGGATCAGCACCAGCTAATTAGATGGAGGCCCGGAAATTAGTATGGAACCCTCCAGTCCCCCTGGCTTGGTCCAACAAAATTTCTCCCCCGGCCAAGTGGTCATGTGATTTGCTAATATACAACACACTCCTTTTAACATAGCAAAGGGACTTTCAATCCCCTGCTTGTTCATTCTCTAGTTACATTAAAAATTTGGAACTTGCTTCTATTATATTTTATTTTATTAAATTTGGAAACTCTGCCTTGGAGTTCCTTATAATCTATAATAAATTGTTAGGCATTTCTTGATTAAACTTTACCTTTTGTTGTCCTTTTCCAAACCTGGCATCTTTTCTGAAGCCTCTATGAGAGGGTTTAATGTATAGTTGTTGTATAAAGTACTTTTGCTTTTAATTAGACTGTTTGAAATTAAAATCAAAGTTAATAATCTATATAATAACTTACTTTTATATCAAAATTACCTTGTTTTTGCTGTGTTTTGAATCCGCTTTTGTTTATTCCATTGTCCAAGTCATCTGAGATCATCAGCAAGGCTTCCCCAAGCTTCTTGGCCTTTTACCTTTTAAGTTTGTTGCAACTATCCTAGTTGTATGAAATTCTACTACAAAGAGGCTTAACAACCCAACCTTTAGACTCCAAATTTCTTGGAGTTTCTGAAAATGATCCTCCCTGTCCTAAAGTTTGTGGTCTTTTCCCTGGCCCCATTTTTGTTGCTCCTATGGTCCACTTCCCCAGATCTTTGGGTCCACATCTTCTCTTCAGTGCGCCACATGAGTGATGACCCCTCCAGACTCTTATAACCTCTTACTAGTCTCCTCATCTCAGGAGAGGCCCTTGTCAAGAGCCTGACCTGCAATGGCTTGGCCTTGTAATCTTCTGACCACACCTTGCTTGCTTCACTTACTGAGGAAGCACCTGCATCTTCCCCTCCTCTTCTGGAGAGCAATGGCTCAGTCTCCCTGCCAGCACCTGAGGTTCTGGCTCACTTCCCCACTTGTACACCTTGGTTACTTACCAGTCTAGTGTTGATGGGACTCAATGCCTACTTCCCTTAATTGTGCCTGGTGTCCTCCCTCTGGTCCCCTCTTAGAGTGACTGTCTCAGTGATTCACTGGGTGGCATCTTGGTGGTTTGTCTCACCAGGATGGGAGCCAAAATTAGTTAGTTTAGCCCCCTCTATTACACTTAGGACATCATCCACTTTGCAGAATCTAATGTTATTCAATACAATAATGTCAGTGAACCCCAGGCCCATGCGCCTAAGGTGAGCCTGGACTAAATAGAGAAATGTGATAAAGGTCCCAAAATTATGAGAACCCTCAATCATTTGATACATCTCAAACCCTTTTAGGCCAAGGAGTGCTACCCTATAATAGGCTGTGACACAGACTGATGCACACCTGGACACTATTTCCTTGGCACTCTTGAGTACATACCTGTATACATTGCACATATATGGCACAATATGTGATTTTCTGATATAATAGATTTTTATCATCTTTTTGTTCTTGAGTGTTATATAAGCCTTGAAATATTTACAATAAGTCTCTATATTGTACAGGCTATCTTGATTTTAGGGAGATACACCAAGTTTTTCAGAAAAACCTGGGCTCTCTTATCAAACAATAGTAAAAGGAAACCAAGGCATCAATCCCAAAAGATGGCTTATATATTGTCAGTATACTTGCCAGTTTTAGATGGCAGTCCCAGTTTATTCACTGGCAAATGTCCCATTGATGGTTCTTATTGAGTGACATGAAAAGTCACTTGGGTATCTTTATTAGGGGAATTTTCCTGTTGTGAAGATTAAGATTGTATAGCTTGTTGGTGAATTTTGGATTTACTCTGATAATAGCTGCAGCTTTATTGCAGTTATCAGTTTTCTGGATTAGCTTGCTAAGAATAGGACTGTGACCTTGTTCAAAGCCTGCTGTTCTTCTACTATTTTATAGTACTGAGGTTTCTTGTTGTTGGTGTCCTCTTCACTTAAATAAGGCTTGTAGCTAGTGCCAAACACTGGCTGAATATTCTATATCAGGTTTGATGAAGCCAACTTCTGGCAGTAAACAGGTGAATAAACAAAAAACAAGCTCAACTTTACAGTAGTTTTAGAAGCTATGGAAACAATCAAAAATACCTCAGATTTAAACAAAATGGTTTCAGATTTAAATGAAATACAACTATCAGGTTAAAATATACACTCTGTTAACAGGGTTTTGTGGCGTAAATGGGCAAAATGGGTCAACACAGCAAAGAAGTGCTCACGCACAAAGCAAAACCATTCAAAATATAATCTAAAATACATGGATTCACAAACAAAAATGGTGTGAGTTGCCTTTTGGTGTACATATGTTTACTATGTGAATTGGTGACAAAATACTCCCAAGCGTGGTGTGTCAAAACTCAATCCAAAAACAAAACACAATAGCAACTCACTATGTAAACAAAATCACTCACTCAGTGTGTGCAATGGATTGTAATAAAGAAGGATACCAAGGTATCTAAAATAAGACATGAGATCTGAAACATAAATTTTAAAAATATTGGTTTGGGTGCTTAATTTGGCGTAAAATCTGGGAAAATGGGTGGAAAGTATGTTGGGTGTTCTAAAATGGGTGTTGTAAAACCAGAAGATACTAATTAAGAAATAAAAAATCTATAATTGGGATAGTGGGAGGGGAAAATATTAATTAAATATCCATATTCAGATAAAAGCAAAAATTAAAATTAGGGAGCAACTTAATTGAAATTTATTTAATATTTTCTTAAATTGTCAAAATGGAAGGAACACAGCAACAGAGTACTATTACACCTGTTGTGTGCCGCAGCTGCGGTTGCCCCTGCGGGTCAAAAAATAGAGTTAGTGCAGCCCAAGTGCCTACTCAAGAAGGAGACAGGAGAGGAGAGTTCCATAGTGACGCTGTACTGACACAGCCAGTTCAAGGAGCACAAGCTGCTAGGGTGAAGAGCATTAACCCTCAGGTCCCCAAGCTGACCTGGAAGCCCACCAAGGTCACCACTACAAAGAAAGTTAGAAACAAGGAGGTAGAACTTACTTTGTATGTCTTCAACGTTGTGTACTAGCAAGAGTTGGTCCCATCAGCCATGCTGGAGAAGGTGAACCCTGTACTCAATACTAGCTACAAGCCCTACGTCAGTGATGGCAATCAGAAAGAGGACAAGGAGCCTGAGTTCTTCAGAACTGATGAGGGATAGTTAGTTCTTAAAAAGTTTACAGCCTTCTACACCAAGGTACCCATGCCCTGTGTTGTTCCCAATGCCAATAAGTCAATCCCCACTGCTAAAAAGCCCACCCAGAAGTGCATCCCTGACATGAAATGCATCATCCTGCTTAAGCTAATGCGTGAATTGGGTGATTACAAGGTGTTTGCGGCCCTTTTTGGGATAGATCCCAAGTATGCCTTGAATACATTCAACATCTTCATCAATACTGGCTGAGTCCTTGCCGCGGAGAAATCCTTGCGCGTTTCCATTATGCTCACCAAGGAGAACAAATGGGCAATCTGCCAGTAGATAACCCAAGATTGCCATCTTAAACTGGCAAATATACAGGCCATGGTCAAATCTACTTTTGGGGTTGAGGCCTCAATTTTCTTTTATTATCATTTGGTAAAGGGTATGCAGTTTTCATGGAAAAAGCTCGGGGTATCCCTATACAATTTTAATAGTCCAGCCAACATTGACGTCCGGAAAAAATACGCAGAGGCGTACACTGCTCTCAAAGCCAAGTGAAAGTTCAAATTCTAATACATTGACAAATCAGCATTTGCCTCAACAATGCACAATGGGTATGGGTATGTCCCCAAAGGCTCAAATGACAGGATGGCTTGGTGTGCTGCAGTCCACGCCACAGCCTATTTGATGGTGGCTCTCATTAGTCCAAAGGGGGTCAAGCTGTACCAAATGATATTGGGATCTCACAATAGCCAGACCTTCCTATCATTTCTCTGATTGGTCCAGGAGCACCTGAGGCGCACAAGCCTGGGATTCACCAACGTAATTATGCTGGATAATGTTGGTCTCCATAAGTTGGCTGATATTCTCAAGGAATTCCCAATGGTTGACACTAGCATTGTAGTGGCCCCCCAGCAATTAGCCACAGCAAATTTGTGCCTTCTCTTCCTCCCCATCTATTTGCCCTTCCTAAATCCCATCAAGGAAGTCTTTGGGTGGCTCAAGCAAGTTGTCAAGCAAGGAACCCCAACTGGGACTGAGGACCTGTTTGATTTGCTCCAGGACGGGATCCACACCCTCCCAGCTGAGACTGTGGCCAAATTCTATAGCCACACTGATTTGTTCATCCCCACGTGCCTAGCCAAACAGCCAATCAATTAAAGACTTTGTGTGTCCAACTATTTTATATTCTCTGATTTACTATTTAAGATTTCTTAATTAGATTTTATATTTAGAAGCTTCTAAGCCCACAATCACATTTGGCAAGACCATCAATGGTAAGTAATTTATTTATTTTATATTTTTTTATTATGCCATCTGAGGTTATCCCAAACACTCAATACTGGATTACACAAATATATTTATGTCACTTTTGTCAAATAAATATAAAAATCAAATTAAAAAATTAAATGTAAGGTTTACAAATTAGAATTTATTTTATTAACGTATAATTTTATGCTTTTATGAAAACTGTTTCTGCAATATATTTTGCAAATCTTGTTTGCTAAAATAAGACTTAGAAAAATTATTTATAATAAAAATAATCTAGACTATAAAGATGTTTATTGATATAGAGAAAAAATTAAGAGCACCTATAATGGGTATAGCGGTATGTACCCACCCTGCAATGGAGGTGGCACACAACCTCCACTGCCACACTGTGGATGGTGGATACATCCTGGTTAAAATACTCCTGCCCAATGGTAAAAGGGAGTACAGTCAGGTGGGAGTGAAGCAGCAGCTTCTCTGGCGGGGCTGCAAACCCGTAAATTCCAGCCAGGGCCAGGGCATCTTGGATAACATGGTCCACCAAGTTGTATCCAGGGGGGACCTTCTTCCCATCCAGGAAGAGCCAGGCCTTGTTGATCCCAAGAAGGACCCCGTCCAGGTCCTCTACAGATGCGTCCATCCCAAAGTAGAAGAGGAACTCCAGGTAAACAATGAGGTGAAGCCTTTGCCCAGCAAAGGCTTCTGTAAGCTCACAGAGCTTATTATACACGGTACTGATCTTCTTCTCGTGCTTTGTCTTGGCAAATCTGAGCTCCATTTCCAGAGAGACCCCCGTCTTTTTAGAACTCCAGGCTAGCCCAAAGTCTGCCAGGAGGATTTTTGTCTTCTTTATGGCTGTTGCGTCTGCAACAGCCAATTTTTCTACTGTGCGCCCAAAGTTGTCCAAGAGGTAAGAGATGGTATGCTCTACCAGGAAGCAGAAGCAAGCAGCTGCATAGACCCAGCCCATCTCTGATACATTCTTAAATGGGAGTATCTCCAGGACGTCCCAAACAAGCTCAATGGAGTTTACACAGTAAACTCCACTGAGAACCACTGGGTCCAGGCGGACCAGTTGGGCATCCTTGTAGGCAGTAACTGCCCACTTGAATGCCACCTTGGCATGTGTTAGTCTGGCTAGTGTGTCCCTTGTCATTGGAAAGGAACCATGGACTCTGTCTTTGAGCTCCTGCAAGACAGGGGGGACAGATAGAGCTGTTTGACCACGTGAGTGGCATAATTTGAATAGAATGTGGGGAGAACAAAAGGAACCAGGACCTGGTAGAGTTCACTGTCAATGGTTTCTAATACAAAAAAAGGTAAGTATTTTGAAATTTTTATTAATTATAATTTTTTATGTACTTTTACAGGTTTCCTCCTTGCCTGTGGCTTTGATAGGCTTTGCCATTCTTGGCGCAAGCAGTTGCATGGGCAATTCTTTATCCTCTGTCCTTGCCTGCTTGGTAGGTTTTAGGTGGGCATACATTTCAGGGTCATCTGTCCAGACAGACAGCGCAGAGAGGGCAAAGGACTTGAATTGAAAGCCCTTAATCACCATTTTTTGAATGTTGAGCAGGCACTCAATGGTCTTCTCTGATGTTTCAGGCATTTTGGTCATTAATTCCTTTGATGTCACCTTGTCTATTTTCTTGCCTTCAAGGACGGCAAACTTCACTCTGGCTTTGACCTTGCAGTCAATTTCTTTGATCTCCACAACTACAGAGTCAAGGCCCTTTAGAAGCTTCTCCAATTCTCTCATATGATTTTTTACTAACCTTTCCATATGTTTTTATAGCTTTCACCCCAATAAAATCTGTATTATTCTGATACTATTGCCTCTTTGTTTATCCCTGTTTGTTTTCACATTACTACATTATCCCATTTTTTAGCCATTGTGTATATGTTTTACGCTCAACTCAATATGTGTTGTTTTCTTTGTGTTAGCATTTTTTCCTTAATTGCCATATTATTTTTGGTGCTCTGCACAGCCCCTTGTGAAAATATTAACAATGATTTGGTGATAAGCTAAATTTGAATTAGAAAATTATAGGTTAACTTTTTTTAGATAAAGTTGTTACTGATCCAAATTCAAAACCTCAATGATAAACTTTAAGCCAATCAGGAGCCAAGTGATAAAGTGATTGTTGTGACATAAATGGTCATTCAATAATTCTTTGATGCATGTGCACTAATTAATATGCTTGGCTGGATATTTTGCCATTGTGCGCCATTGCTGCTGTGGAAAGTTGATGATGGACTAGTGCCCAATCAGCTGCTGGGTTAGCACTAGTCCATCAACAACTTGCCACAGCAACAATGACATACAATGGCAAAACATCCAGCCAATCATATTAATTAGCGCACATACACCAAAGAATTATTGAATGTCCCTTTATGTCACAATAATCACTTTTACACTTGGCTCCTGATTGGCTTAAAGTTTATCATTAAGGTGTTGAATTCAGATCAGTAACAAATTTATCCAAAAACAGTTAACCTATAATTTTCTAATTCAAATTTAGCTGATCACCAAATTATTGTTAATATTTTAACAAGGGGCTGTGTTTGGGTACTAAAAATAGCTGTATTCTGAATCTGGATACATAGTATAGTAAATATATGATTTTATAGAAATAAGCTGAGCATAAAGAATAAAACCAACTATAAACAAAGAGAACACAAACAATTGAAATTCAAAATAAAGATAATATAAACAGAAAATGTTTGGCAACAGGGGGTTTATTAAGCCTGGGAAGAGTGGTGCCTATTAGGCAGAATAGCGTGGGAAGGAAGACGTAGAGGCAGTGCTGGCCTGGGGGGTCTGGGATTGGGTGGGGCTGGAAGATGGGGGTAGTGATGGTGGGGGTAGGGGTAGGAGGATTGTGCGTGATGGCTGCCATATAACACTTGTTATATTCCTCATCTATCATTGGCTGGATGGACTGGTAGGTGACTGTGGCATGGGGTGGGAGGCGCTTATCCTTACGTGATTAGTTACCCATGTTCATGTGGAAAACCATTTGGGCAAACAAGTCTGCCACCATTTGGTGCCTAAAGATAGAATTATGGTTGAGGACCCCAAGATAAAGATCATTAAAAGCCTGAGGGCGGTGCTCCTGTAGTGTGGATCCAATGTTGAAGAAGACAACATCACCCAGATGGATGTCTTCATGGCCAGCAGGGTACACAGAGTCCTGGTGCCCGCATTCCTGGATGGCCTCAAGGACAGTAGAGCTACCCTTCATCTGGTGGCTCAAGAAAACCCAGTACTTGGAATTTGAGCCATCCCAGGAGTCAAGTAATCCACTGAGGATGTGGCTATACTCATAGCCATTGGTGAAATCTGGGTTTTTCTGATAGTAGACAAAACCCTTGGCTGAAATAGCCAGAAATGCACCAATTAAAGTCCCCTTCTTGACCTTCTTCCCCCCTTTTTGTGTGGCGGCTCTTCCTTGGGCACCAAATTGTCAAAAGCTATGGATAGCTTATAGTAAGAGATGAAAATGATGTCATCTGACAAACTTGTCAGGCATTGGAAGAGGGTTGTCGTAAAATATGCAGCCTGGGTGCTGATTTCTACAAATAGTTAGCCTACTACTTCTTTACTTAATACTATATCTGTTGTGGTATAGTGACAGCCTGGGTAAGGACAGAAGAATATAAGAAGATAATAAAACAAAACTGGTGTTAAAATAGATAGTTTTGCACTTATATAGTGTGAGGCAGTGGAATTGCCACCAGGGGCAGGGAGACACAGACAGAAGGACTTCCCTAATGGAGGAGAGTGGATTGGCACAGCTAAAAGTCCACCGCAAGAGAACAACTGCTTCCACGCGGCTTTCTTTAAGGAGGTAGATATAAATAACTTTGTTGTTCTATTTATAATTGCAGAAGTAAATTCTGTACCTTGTGCGCATTTGAAAGGCAAATCAAACATCTGTTTTAGAGGCGTTTTAAACGTCTTTATCCCTAGTAAAATCAGGATGCAATAGCGCAATTGCGTGACTGTTCTGTCGCTCAATTCCTAGATAGACAAATTAATGTCTAATTCATTCAATCTGCAACATTTCTCTCCACTGGATTAGACAACAGGGTCAAGAATGGCTTGGAGTCTCTAGGTAGAGGCTATGGTGTTGTGGTCAATCATATGTCTTGTTAGGTGGGGGTTCATTGCCCAATCCTTGGTCATTGGCTTTGCGGATCTGTAGGTAACCAGTTGTGTTTCCTGGCTATCATTTAGGTGGTAGAACAGTTGGTGTGGTACAGGAAGAGTCTTTTCAGTCTCCAATAAACACCTTGCTCTTTTATTCTTATTCCTCATACTTTGGTGCAACACTATTGCAAACAGGACAACAACCCATGGAATTTTTTTATTAGGCTTTTGTTTTTTCAGGTTGTTGTCCTCATTGGGGCTTACTCTTGATCACTAGGAGCAGCACACGTATACTGAGTGTATACTCTAGTGATCAATTGCCTAGAATGGGGCTCCTTAAGGGTGTAGGAGTTGGGGCCAGTCTTTTGGATAACTTGAACTGGGCCTTGCCAAAGGGAGGCAAGTTTGGATTCACGGCTGTACCCTCTATTGCTGAAGAAGTAGACTGAGTCTCCTACCAGGTAAGTGGGTAAGGTGGGGCGTTTGGATGCAGCTTGTTCTAGGTCCTGCAACTTATGGTTTAAGTTTATGGTGTAGGCCTCTGATTGCAAGCAAATAAGAGTTTGAACCAGCTTGTTGAGGTACGCCTCTGGGGACACAGCCAGGCTGGGCTTTACCAAGGAATATAGTAAAGAGGGAGGTCCTGGTTGCCGGCTGTAGAGCAGTTGGAAGGGCGGCTTGCCAGTGGCCTGATGGTACCCAATGTTATATGCAAAGGTGGCCGCAGGCAGGAAGGTATCCCATTCAGTCTCATGTTTGTGACTGAGCTTCCAGAGTATCTGGACCAGGCTCCCATTAGTGTGCTCTACCATGCCATTTATCTGTGGGTGGTAAGGAGTAGATAGTGTCCCACAAATTCCCATCAGTTGGTTGAGGCAGGGGATGATATAACTGGTGAAGTTGGTACCATTGTCTGTCAGCAAAATCTGGGGGCAACCATGTTTGTATATGATATTCTCCAGGGTGAACGTGGCTGTCACCAGTGAAGATTGGTTGGGAATTGCCTTGGACTCTACCCATTTAGTCAGATGGTCAACTGCCACAATGATGAACTTGTTGCAACTGTTGGTAGCTGGCAGGGGGCCCACTATGTTAATGGCTACAGTGTGGAAGGCAAACTCAGGGCGTACAAGTCTGTGTTAGAACTTGGCAACTTTTGGCCTCTCAATGTTGCAGTCATGACAGTTGGCTAGTGTATCTACTATGTCAGTATGTATTCCTTCCCAGAAGCAGTGCTGCTGTAGCAGAGCTAACGTCTTCTGTATGCCATCATGGCCAGTAGTCTTGTGAGCGGCAACCACTGAGTCCATGCATAGGGATGGGCATATGTAGGGTAGCCAAGAGTCTCCACAAAGCTTCAGGAGTTGTCCCTTAGAGACCTTGGTATCAACAGTTAGCTTCTTGAGAGCTCTCTGTATCTCTACTGGCTCCTCCCCCCACAAAGAAGGATCTTCCATAAGCTTTTTATAGAGAATGTCAGCCATGGGGGATACTAAGGCAACAGTGGGAAGGCAGGAGAGACAGTAAGCATTCTGGTGGGCTGCCCTGGCTTGATGAATGATCTCATAGTCATAAGCCTGAAGTTTAATGGCCCAACACGCCAGACATCCTTTGGGGTCCTTGAGGGTCTTCAGCCATTGCAAGGAGGCATGGTCTGTTACAACCGTCAAATGTACCCCATGGAGATAGACTCTGAATTGTTGGTAGGAGTATATCACAGCCAGACACTCTTGCTCAGTGATAGTGTAGTTCCTCTTGTGAACGTTAAGCGTAAACAAGCAGTATCCAACAGGGTGTTCAAGTCCTTTGGAGTCCAGTTGAGAGAGAACACCCCCAATTGCAGTCAGACTAGCATCTGTATGACCCACAAACGGCTTGGCAAAGTCAGGGTAGGCCAGTACGGGGGCTAAAGTCAGTGTTCCCTTGAGAGTTTTGAAGGCAAATTGGCACACTAGGCTCCAGAAGAATTCATTATCAGCTCAGCAAAGCTGAAAAAGGGGGTTGCCCAGGGATGAAAAGTTGAAGATGAAGCGGCGGTAGTACCCAATCATCCCCAGGAAGACCTGCATGTCCCACTTATAGGCCGGGATCTGTGTTTTCTCAATGGCTTCCAACTTCAGAGGTACAGGGCGGAGTCCATCTTGGCTAATGATGAACCCCAAGAACTCAATGTGCTCCTTGAAGAAGTTGCACTTGCGTGGCTTGAGCTTGAGATTGGCTGCAAGTAACCTCTGGAAGACTTCCTCCAAGTGTTGTAGATGATCATTAAAGGTTTTGGAGAACACATTAATGTCATCCAAGTAGACCAAGACACTGGTGAGTTTGAGGTTGCCCATCACTGCATCCATGGCCCGCTGGAAGGTAGCCAGGGCATTGTACAGACCTTGAGGCATCCTTGTGAGTTGGAATAGCACTTGGTCAGTGATGATTGCCCATTTTCCTTGATCAGCAGGGGGTAGATTGATCTGCCAGTACCCACTGATAATGACCATGGCGCTGAATAACTTGGCGCCACCCAGTTGGTCTAAGATATTGTCAATACAAGGGAGGGGATATGAATCCTTCTTGGTAACAGCATTCAGTTAACAGTAGACAATCACCACACAGTTGCTGCCATCCTTCTTTTTGACAATCAGGAGAGGGGAAGCCCAAGGGCTTTTACTGGGGACTAGTAATCCAGATCCCAATAGCTTCTGAAGCTCCTTGTTAGCCACAGCATGATTGGCTTGACTGCACTGTATAGGTCTGGAACAGATAGATGGACTGCCTTGGGTGTCAATATGATGAGCAACATCTGCAGCCTTTCCCAGGTCATAATCATCCTTGGCAAACACATCCTTATACTGTCCAAAGAGATCCATAGCTTGATCCTTCTGCTCTTCAGAGAGGCAGATAGGGAGTTGAGGCTTATGACTGATAGCACCAGTGGTTGCTCACAGGGTAGATCTAACTCAGAGAAGTCCGCAAAGGGGGCAGTCTCCTGCAGGTTGTCATGCTCTTCCAGTTGTATATAAGCCAGAAGTTGGTGTTTGGAGACAACCATAGATTCACAACTCATGTTGGCCAAGAGTATGAGTACCTCCTTCTCACTTGGCATGAGGATGCCTGGTGCAACCCATGGTTCTAGTCTGGAGGCATTAGGGATGCCAAAGATTTCTCCATAAGTGCCAGCTGGTAGAGCCAGCTGGTAGAGCCAGCAAGAGGCCTGTATTGTGGATCACCTGAGAGCCAGGTGGGGTAGTACATTACAGGAGGCTTAGACTGAAATACCCTTGGCTTTCCCAATTGAGAGAGGTAGCACCTTGACCTTCTTACTACGCAGCGTATAGGCAACTGGAAGCTCTCCATTGGCGTACTCCAGATTGATGTAGTGCAGACGTTTGAACACTTCTTCCAGGGGCTCCAGGTGTTTGTTATAGATGCAAGAGAAGACTTTAATGTCATCCAGATAGACCAGGGCACATGAGGGCTTGAGGTCCTCCATCACCGCGTCCATAGCTTGTTGGAAGGTGGCTGGGGCATCAGAGAGACCCTGATGCATCCTGGTAGGTTGGAACAGCCTTTGGTTGACAAGGATGGAACAATTCTCTGGGTCATCTGGAGGGAGATCAATCTGCCAGTAGCCAGGTATCAGGTCCATGGCCAAGAAGAACTTGGATTTGGGGACCCAGTAGGCAAGATCTTCTTGCATTCTCACAGCGCAAGAATCCAACTTTTCTGATTGAGAAGCAAATTCAACCAGTGGAGGGGCATCAGAAGGCTCTGTTGTAAACGAACACTAAGTTCCAGGGTCAGGCACAGGCTTGTCAGGGGGGAGAGGAATGGGGTGAGAGGAGGGAGGTGAAACCACAAATGCAGCCAAGGATTTCTCCTTGTCCTGGCTGCTTAGTAGTTTTTTGAGTGATCCTCATTGTACTCCTCAATGCCAGAATGATCAGTGAATTCTTCCTTGCTCTGAATAGCCTGAGGTTTAGCTGCTTCAGAACCATCAGGAGTGATGGAGGGATTGCTATCAGGTTCCCAGAGAGACTCCAGGATACCTGCTGAAGGTGCAATGAAGGTTCCATCCTCTTCATTGCTTCTGTGACAGTGGTGGTAGTCAGGAAGGGGCAATGTAGTATGAATCTTCTGAGAGGGTTAACTATCAGCTTTAGCATTACCATGTGATCCCATTAGAGTATCAGGGGTACTAATTGCTGAGGCATCTTCAAGGTGCTTGCTTAGTTGGCCCTGAAGGGATTCAAGGAGAGCATGTTGAGCATCCAACTCATCTAGCCACTCTTTCTTTTCCTGAAAGGTCAGAACTAATTCTCTTCCAGAAACCCCATCTGTCTCTGTTGAGCCTTTAAAGTATCCTGAAGAGCAGAGAATCCTATGGTGCAACTGTTATGGATGTCTTCTGTCTCAGTAGTTTTCTGTTGATGATCATAGAACTCCAGGGCAACATGCTGATTCATCTGGGTGGGTACCAAGGAAGAAAGTACATGCTCTATCTTGCTCATCCATAGAGTCATTCCAGAGTGAACAGCTTCTGATATATTTTGAGCAAGGTTTGGGGGGCCAGAGCAGGGGCCAGAGCAGCTATCTGTTTGGAGGGTTCCAGAATTAAGGGAGATTCCATCAGGAGAACAACCAGAAGAAGAAGAAGGAGAATATTGACAGCATACTTCCTTCACCAAGGCAGGCTTCAAGGAGCAGGAGACGCAGTTTATGCCAGTTGCTTCAGCCATGGGGTCAGGCCGGATTGATATCAAGGAGGTAAGGGCTTTTTCAATGGAGCTCATCCAGGAGATCATACTTAACTGGGAGCTGGCAATTTCCAAAAGTTGTTGGCAGTTAAGCAACCACTGGCTTAGTCCTGGTTGACCATAGGAAGAGTCATTAAGTCTACCAAATAGAGAGCCAGAAGCAGTGAAGGTTGATCCTGGAGTGGGTTGGGAAGAAGGAGCCACAGGTATAGGCAAGGAAATCTCTCCCTCCACAAAAACAAGGCCGCAGGGGTAGGAAGAGAGGAAGCTGTGGTTTGAAGAAGCCATGAGCGCCAATGTTGTAAAATATGCAGCCTGGGTGCTGATTTCTACGGATAGTTAGTCTAATACTTCTTTATCTTAATACTATACCTGTTGTGGTATAGTGACAGCCTGGGTAAGGACAGAAGAATATAAGAAGATAATAAGACAAAACTGGTGTTTATTTAGATAGTATCACACTTATATAGTGTGAGGCGGGGGAATTACCACCAGGGGCAGGGAGGCACAGACAGAAGGACTTCCCTAATGGAGGAGAGTGGATTGGCACAGCTAAAAGTCCACTGTGAGAGAACAACCGCTTCCATGCAGTTTTCCTTAAGGAGGTAGATATAAATAACTTTGTTGTTCTATTTATAATTGCGGAAGTAAAGCCTGTGCCTTGTGCACATTTGAAAGGCAAATCAGACACCTGTTTTAGAGGTGTTTTAAACGTCTTTATCCCTAGTAAAATCAGGATGCAATAGCGCAATTGCGCAACTGTTCTGTTGCTCAATTCCTAGATAGAAAACTTAATGTCTAATCCATTCAATCTGCAACAAGGGTTGACTCAATGTCAATATCATACGGGGAATCCTCAGCACCATCACATTAGTCGCTGGTAAAATTGGTAAGAACCTGTATGAAAGCCACCTTTCTGTGCATCCAGAGCTGCATCATGCGCTCAGAGACCCATATGTTATGGTGTGCAAGCTGTTTCCGGACCTGGGTCAGGGGAAGCTTGGGGTCCTGCTGAAGGAGGTCAAGCATAATTGGGCACACCTCAGTGATTTGTGACTTGGGGGCCTTCTTGGGCTTCTTGGTGTCCCAATCAGATTCCCTTTGTTCATTAGGTTGTTGAACTCCTGTATTATGGTGGCTCGGGTAAATTGCAATTGGCTAGCAATCTGTTCCCAGGACAGACCCTGCAGATTCAGTGCCACAATTTCCTGGAGAATTTGGGTGGTGATGATTTGTTGCTTGGGGCGCTGGGCTGCAGGAGCTGAAGCCTGATTGGCTATAGGGGGGAAGGTTGGGTGGTGACAGCAATTTTTTCTGGATTGAGGTTGCCATCCTGATTGGTTGATTAGTGGACAGCTTGTGCGGGGGTGGGTACAGGAGCAGGGGAAGAGCTAAACACTACGTGACTACTGAACAGGTCAAAGCCATAGGGGTTGGGGGTCAGGTATAGGTCAGCTTCCTCATTACCTGCCTTGAAGGCTTGGTTATAAACAGGTGCCTCCACGCCCTGAGCCTTGCCTTCATTGAAGCTGGCTTGGCTGCTGGCACCGTCAAAGATATTGCTTGTAAAAACCATTGTAAAAAAACCTAGGATAAAATCACTAAAAGTAGAAAATTTAAAATTTAATGATTTATTTTTATTTTAATCTCAAGTCCATATTTGGAAGGTTCTTGAAATCATTTCATACAAATATGGAGCCATGAAAATGAATAAAATGCCTCTGTTTCTAAGATATATAGCTTTTGATTGGCTGTTAAACTGTTATATTTCTATTTTAGGCTTCTCATACTAAAAATATTGTGTGACTTCATTTTTTTTGTGCTTGTGGAATCTTGCTTCTAGATTGCTCAAATTTTTTTCATTTTAGTCCTTTTGTTGGTGCCTCATATGAATCCTGATTGGATTATAATATAATATGGGATGGCATCCATCCATCTCACTTGTTGTGTCAGTTCATTCTGTTTGTGGTTTAAACAACGCTGCTTGATATTTTATATAATTTTGTATAATGGGCTAGTGAAATTTTTTTTAGCTTGACAGTTCATTTATTAACTGAAATTTTAGAAATTAATTGAATCCTGTGTCATAACTGTGCTGTTTTAGCAGAGTTACAAGGGGAAAAATATTTAGAAGCTAGATAATAATCTTTATTGAGAGATAGTGATTATATAGTCATTGTGAATCAAGGATAACAGGAACATGATTATGTTGATCACACGGCTGGATGGTGAAGGGGGTGGCTTAATCCTGATAATGAGTCAAGCGCTAAAACAAGGTATCCACCGTAAAGGATCAGCATCTGTTCATGTTGTTGGATTTGGCATTTTGAGTTGACTTCCTAGTCTGGCTTCAAGTGGCCGGGTAATTGGATTGTGGGTCACAAACCTGCTTGCTCATAACATTGCTGGCGGGTCAAGCCTGCTGTTTTGACACCCCCCAACTGAAGATTGTCCTCCTCTGGGGGTAGGTTGTCAGGGAGGTTGTCAGGAGCCCGGGCTCCATACTGGACTGATTGTTGTTCTGTGGCGGGCATGGTGGTTTCACGTTGTTTTTGTCTTGATTTGTAGGGTCTCAGGCAATCATGGTATAGGATCTTGTCTTGTTTGCGCTTTCCGAGTCCTTACACAAGCTAAGTGTTATTGTTGTTTGCCTTAAGAATGATTTCTGGGTCTACTTTCTTGGGTTGTAGTTTGCTTTTATCAACATTCATGACCCAAACTTTGTCCCCAACTTCATGTCTATCTTGGATGGGGACAAAGATTTTTTGCAGACATTCCTTTTCCTTTTCTGTTTGCTTGCTGGTGGCCTCTATAACTTGAGGGTCTGGGCGCGGGGAAGCTTTACTTGGTATTTCCAGTTTGGGTCCTGTTAATGCTTGAATGATATTTGGCTGTGTGCTATATACCAACTCAAAAGGGCTTTTTCCTGTGGATCTGTTCACTTGGATTTGGCACACAAGTAGTGCAGTTGATAGCTGCTTATACCAGTCTTCAGGTCTCCTGGCAGTGAGCTTGGCTAGGGCTTGCACAAGGCTGCCATTAAGCTGCTCTACACGTCCATTGGCCTGTGGGTGGTATGGTGTTGTCACAGTATGTTTGACCCCATTTTTAGCAAGGTATACATTGGTGTTTTTGGAGGTTGATTCTTTCCCTCCATCAGTTATCAGGAGTTCTGGCTTTCCAAACTTGCTGATTATCTCTTTTCCAATGAATTGTTGTATGTCATTGCCAGTGTGCATCTTTACTGCTTGGGCTACTGGCCATCTTGTAGCAAAGTCTATGGCAATGATGATGTATTTCTTATCATTGTGTTTCCCTGGCATGGGGCCAACAACGTCAAGGGACCACACTTTGAAGGGTAGTTGTGTGTGGGTGGGTAGTATTGACTTTGGAGGAGTTTTGCTTTTGGTAAATTTTTTGCATACCTCACATTGGTCTAGGACTTCCTGAACGTCACAATACAGGGTTGGCCACCAGGCCTTGTATTTAAGGAATTTGTACAGGTTTTGACTCTTGGTGTGTTTGAGGTCTCTGTGATATTATAGGATGGTGTCTACTTGCTAGTGTGTGGGGATATAAGGAATGGTAGTACTGTTGGGCATTTTTCTGTACAGGGTCTTGTACACATAATCTATAGGTGTTTGTTTTTGATAACTATTTTCTTTGTTATGTTGGTTGTACCAGGGGGGGAAGCCCTCATCCTTTGTTTGTAGTACCAAGAGGGGCCAGTCTGGGTTGAACCCATTTCCCCCTCTCTTGGCACAGACATATAGGAATGAGAGGGCGTCTGCCATGGCAAGATCAGGACCAGGTTTGTACTGTATGAGCATATTGAATCTCTCCAAGTGCTCCATCCAGTGGGCTTGGCGGCAAGATTGATTTTCTTGGGTTTTGAAATATATGAGCAACTTGTGGTCAGTCAATGCTGTGAATTCTTCCTGCCATTCTAAATAACAATGCCATTTGATTAGACAGTGTATAATGACCAGCAGTTCCTTGTGTGGATAGGGTATCAACACTTGCCATCTGTCAACTTTTGTGATTCATAGGCTACGGGCAGGAAGTCACCATCCTTATTTTTGATTTGTAGTACTCTCCCAATGGATGCATCCAAGGTGTTGGTTTCCATTTGGTACTCCCTGTTGCGTTTGGGGTGTTGTAGGATAAGAGCTGTTGTGAGATTCTCCTTGAGGCATCTAAAACAGAG
The DNA here is from genome assembly GCA_014839935.2 of Entomophthora muscae. Taxonomy (NCBI): domain Eukaryota; kingdom Fungi; phylum Entomophthoromycota; class Entomophthoromycetes; order Entomophthorales; family Entomophthoraceae; genus Entomophthora; species Entomophthora muscae. The sequence goes on along the minus strand of QTSX02005871.1, from coordinate 90,028 downwards.
GTCACGTTGGGGGTCCACACAAACTTGGATTTGGAGCCTGTTATGGCAGATAAGGGAGCAGTCAAAACGCCAGTCAGGTATTAAGCAGCGTACATAGACCACCATCCCCAAGAAGATGTGGAGAATCCACTTATCCTTGAGTGGCGGCATCTTGCAGATGGCCTGTATCTTTTGACTATCAGGTTTGAGCTGTTCTTTAAGACTATGTGTCCCAGAAAGGGCAATTGCTTGCAGAAAAACTGGCACTTGGAGGATTTGGCCAACAGTTTGTGTTGTGCCAGGGTAGCAAAGACTGCCTCTAGGTCCTTGTGGTATTGTTCTACCAAGGGGGTGTAGACAATGATGTTGTCTAGATAGACTAGGGCATGCTTGCCTATGTATTGCACAAACACTTTGTTTATGAAGTCACAAAGGTGGAAGGGGCGTTTGTCATGCCAAAGTTGAGCACCACACATTTGTATGAGCTGTATTTAGTGCACAAGGCTGTTTTGGGGATGTCTTCCTCCCTAATACAAATCTGAATGTAGCCTGCAGTCAGATCAATCTTGGAGAAGACTGTGGCTCCTCCCAAGGCGTCAAAGAGATTGTCAATCAGTGGTAGTGGATAACAATTCTTGATGGTAGCTTTGTTTAGGGCTTGGTAGTCTGTGACCAGACGTAAGGTACCGTCTTTCTTGGCCACAACAAATACGGCGGCCCCAAAAAGAGACTGTGAGGGGCAGATAAGTCCTTTCTTCAACACTTCCTTGAGGTAGGTGCATAGGGTGTTGTCTTTGTTTGGGGTCATCCTGTAAATAGGGCGCGCTTTGGGTACAGCTCCTTTGAGTTAGATGGAGTTTTGAATGTGTTTCTCTGGAGGCAGCCCAGGTAGAGCTTCCTTGAAGATTTCTGGATGGCGGGCCACAATGTTGCAGTCCTGCAGTGTGAAGGTATCCTGGTGATCCTTGAATTGTATGATCTTGTACTGGCAGGAGTCCCAGTCAATTGCCTTCAGGTTTTTCTTCTTGTCCTGGGTCTCTGTGATGCGCACAAAGATGTGGTTGCGTAGGAGTTGGTCCACTAAGTCAGGGTAGATCTGGTGGTTGACACCTTCACGCTTAATGGTCAACACTGAGGTTGCCCAGTCTACATGAGGATTGTTCTTTTGTAACCAATCTAACCCCAGTACAATGTCAAACTTTGGGAAGTCAATGACGGGACCTTGGATGATTGAGTGGAGGTTCTCGAGCATGACAGAGAAGGGGGAGGTTTCCCTTGTCACGGCAATGTGATGTTCATTGGCCAGGACCACATTTTTAATCTGCAAAGGATTAGTGGCTAGCTTGAACTTATCTACAAAGCTGCTGTTGACTAGGGTTCAATTCACACCTGAGTCCAGGAGTGCTGAGCCTGTGTAACTGTGAAAACAGAAAGGATAGGACATCAGTTTATTGGGATGTCTGGCAATGGTATACAGTACCGGGTCCTCCAAGGGTACTTAGATCATTGGACATTGGTCCACATACTCAGGTTGGTACTCATCATTGGGCAAGTTGGAAGTTGTGTGGGGAGAGCTTGGCTTGCTTAATGCCCTCCCCAGGCTTTTCCCTCATCTTGATTGCCTTACGTGGCAGTGATATGGAAATGAGTACAATTTGACTGGCCATTGTTTCCATTCCCATGTCTGTTTGAGCTTGTGGGTTTATGGTTGGCGTTATTCCTGTTGCCTCCAGGGGGTGGTCAAGTGGAGTGCCTGCCTGTGTGAGAATCCTTGGGTCTCTCTTGTTTTCCAGTTTGTTCTTTATGAAGGATGTTGGATGTTTGTTCTGCTTTCTCCGCTTTACGGTACAGGCTTTGTAGGTTGGTCACTTGGTCCAGGTTTATGTGTCTCATTACATGCAACTTAAGGGTGTCATGGTACATGAGGTGTTTAGCTGGGGTGTCAAAGGCCATGTCAGATGGTGCACAAAGTTGGATTTCCTTGTAGGCACAGGTGAGCTCCTTCACAGTGCCTGTCTGAGTTAGGTTCTTTACTTGGCGTATGATCATCAGCGCTGTGTCCTTAAGCACAAACCTTGCCAAGAAGTCTTGCTTGAAGGTATCCCAGTTCTTGTTGGTGTGTTCCTTGTGCCATTTGTCACACCAGGTGCCAATGTCATGGGTCAGGTGAATGGAGATTTCTGCAATCCAAAATTGCTGTGGGCATTCCATCTGGGCCAGTTTGTTCTGGGCGGACTGGATTCATGCGGCAGCATTGTCATTGTTGGCCCCGGCAAAAGGTTCCAAGGCAGCGCTTCACAGTCTTTGGGCTACTTAGGCAGGAATGATGCTTTTGTTGGTTGATCGCAAAATTGAGGAGGGAGCCTGAAAGAACCCTTGTGCAGATATGGTGTTAAAGGTGGGTAGTGGAATCACTGTGTTCTGGTACAGGACAAAGCCATTGGGTATCTTGGTACCAGGGATGTACGGAGTCCAGTCAGGCAGGAGGCAGACATAATTCTATCAAGGATGTGTTGGCCGCGGCGTGTGCAGGAAACAGGCGGAATTTTCAAGATAAGGTAGGATGAAGAGCCTACCTGTGCTACCAATGTTGTAACTGTACTATTTTAGCAGAGTTACACAAGGAAAATATTTAGAAGATAGATAATAATATTTATTGTGAGATAGTGATTATATAGTTCATGTGAATCAAGGATAACAGGAATAAGATTGGTGATCACACGGCTGGATGGAAGAAGGGGGTGGCTTGATCCTGGTAATGAGTCAAGCGCCAAAACAAGGTATCTACCATAAAGGATCAGCATCTGTTCATGTTGTTGGATTTGGCAATTTGAGTTGACTTCCTAGTCTGGCTTCAAGTGGCCAGGTAATCGGATTGCAGGTCACAAAACCGCTTGCTTGGAATCTTGCTGGAAGGTTGAGCCTGCTGTTTCAACACCTGAATCTTGTGTGGCTTGGATTTTGTTCAAATCTGAAACCATTTCATTTAAATCTGAGGTATTTTTAGTTGCCACCATAGCTTCTAAAACTACTGTATTGTTTTTTGGTATCTTGAATGTGATAACTTTGGTAGTCTTTCTGGATAGCTTGAATACATTGGGGTTTATACTCTGTGTTCCTCTAACTTGTATGCCCTGAACTGGCTGTTTTAAAACTCTGTCACTGTATTCCTTCCACTTTAATGTAGAATAAATACTAAATCAAGATAAATTAGGTTACAGCTCAAAATTATGGGTTGATTTTGGTCTGCATATGTTTATAACTTGGAATACACATCACCTAACTGCTTTTTAAGGTGTTTTTATATCTTAATTATTATATTTTGTATTTACAATCCTTTTTAGAATCAGTAAATTAATTTCCAACCAATTCTCCTAAATTTTATGCCAAAAGTAGATACTCAGAACAATATCTTTATAATTTATGTTTCAGATCCTGTGTCTTATTTTAGATGTCTGAGTATCATCTCTAAATATACCTCACTTTCTGCAATAGCTGAACAATTCTTTCTGCTAATTGGGTTGCCACTGTGCTTTGTATTTAGTTTGGGGGCTGACACGCTGCATCAATTATATTTTGTCACTGAATTACATAGTAAACATGTGTGGACGGAGAGATGACTTAAGCTAAACTGTTTGTGATTTCATGGATTTTGTAGTCTATCTTGGTTGCTTAATTTCGTAGTGTGGGTTGTTTGTTGCTTTGTTGAGTCCTTCTTTCCACCAATGTTCAAAATCCTTATTAACAGAGTGTATATCTTAAACTGGTGTTTGGATTCTGGCTGAGTTTAAATTCATTTTGCTTATTTCCACAGTTTTGAAAGCTACTTTACTCTTGAGATAGTGTTTTAAAGATGGGGTAATTTTAGATACCATGCCCTACCTAAAAATATTGTCAACAGCCAAAATATTTTTTAAAGCTCATGAAGAATTTCCTTCCAAAAGAATAATAAGCTAAAAGAATACTGCAGTTTACTTGTGAGATCCCTGTGGATCAATCCAGTGAGTTTAGAAGAATATTGAAATAAATCGGATGTATTTTAAGAAATTACAGCTAATTTTAGCAATTTTTGTTTAGATGGATCATGGTTAGCTTGCTTCTTATGCTGTGGTGCCAAGCTCAAATTGGCACTAGCTTTGAGATTTTGCCAATTATTGGAATTGGCTAAGCAAACATTTTCAAGTGGGTTTAAACCCACTCCACCCAAAAACTTATAAACTTTCCTTTGTTGTCTATTTCTTAGTACAGTAGTTTTCAAAGCTATGGCACTAAGCAAAAAAACTCATTTGTAAATGAAAATAACTCAGATGAAAATGAAACAGAAGTAAACCCAAATCTACCGTTAATCAATATAAATTAATTGGTTTTTGACTTCGCTTACATCTGAGTTGTAGTTGTTTTCGCTTACAGATGAGTTTTTTTGCTTAGTGCCATAGCTTTGAAAACTACTGTATTTGACGTTGATATGATACGTCAACGCTTTGAAATAAAGTTCTTCCGCTTAAAGGTTGTTTTTTTCGATAAAAATATCTTCTTTAAAAAGTCTGAATGTACCAAATTAAAACTTAGGCGTGACTTTTTGTTTTGATTCTGCTGTTTGGGAGTTTTAAAGCTTTAATCCCTGAGTGGAGTTTAAATTCAAAGGATGCAAGGGTTTCAATGACGTGTACCTGCTAGTTAGCAGCCTGTTTGAAAAATCTTGAGACCCTTTTCTCCCAAGAATCATCAAGTTTACCCATAGATTTATAAACTGTTTAGCTCCATTAATATATTTTTTATCTCCACACTTTATAGATTGTCTTTGTGTACTTTAATGTCGGAAGCTACCCCACTTCTCTCTGACTTGAATCCAAGGTGCTCGGAGCTTTCCTATTCATTGCCAATCGAAACATCAGAATATTTTTCCTCTCTGCCCGTACCTGAATCAACCCATTTTTGCCTTTGCAACGATATATCAAGTCAAGATTTCACTAACCCATTAATCTATTTAAATCACTGCTGGAAGATCTTTTGTTCTACTGTGGCAGTATCACTCGGATATATTATTGAGTTTTTAAATCCTTTTATTTCTACATATGCGATAGCCCGACTAGTAAGTACAGTTTATTTTCGACTTGATGTCTTACTAATTTTAATTAGGGGTCTAAAGGTAAATTCATTGGAAGATCTTATTTTAACTTTAAGAACTTGCCAGCTCTGCTCTGAGTAGCATGTTTGCGAATGTAACTGGTTGGTCAGTTGTATTTGGCATGACTACTTCCCTGGATACTCTCTGTAGCCAAGCGTATACGGGGTCACAGGATGTTACTAGCCTGGGTGTTTACATCCAGCGTGGCTTCCTTGCAACCGTGTCTCTATTTTTGCCGGTTTCAGCGATTTGGTGGAATACGGAATTTTTTCTCTTGGCCATCAAACAAGATCCAGAGCTTGCCCAGCTGTGTGGACTATACCTACGCTGGTATTTAATTTCGATTCCTGCCTCAATAATACTCGAATGCTGCAAGAAGTTCCTCCAGGCCCAGGGTAACTTTTGGCACCGGGTTTCTTTTAGAATCTTTGCTGATTGGCCTTCTAGGAATCATGAAGGCATCTACTCAAATCCTTGTGCTTTCAGTTCCCGTCTGTTTCATTTTAAACTTCTTTTTGGTTCAGTATCCCCCAACATCACTTGGTTTCATCGGGGCACCGATAGCTGCGGGCTTGACGGATTGGTTCTGTGCCTTCATGTCCATCGGGTACATAATATTAGTTGATGGAAAGCGTGCTTGGGGTGGGTTTTCAATGAAAGCTTTCTCAGATTGGGGGCCATTGTATAAGCTTGGTATGGGATATTATTGTAAGATTATTTATGTTTCAGGTCTCCCGGGGGTGATTCAAGTTTGCTCGGAGTGGTGGGCTTATGTGTTGATGGCACTTGGGGCCTCTTATATCAGCATAGAAGCTTTGGCAGCGCATTCAGTAGTTACTAACATTGGAGGAATGTTCTATGAAGTTGCTCTGGGTGGCGGCGTGGTTGCAAGCAGTAGGATTGGGAATGCACTTGGGGACAGCAGGCCCAACCTTGCCCGTTTATCTGCATTGTGTTCACTTATTGTAGTTTTATTTATTGGGATTCTTAGTTCTATTGTTGTGATGATATTTACTCCGTTTTGGAGTACGTTTCTTAATGACGAGCCTGAAATTGTCTTAATTGTCCTCAGCCTTCTTCCAATACTTGCTTTCTTCCAGGTAAGCGTCAAGCTCCAAACCATCTCACATCAAAAAAGGTGGGGGATGCTGTTTCTGGGCTTGGCAACGGAATCCTCCGGGGAATAGGTCGGCAAGATCTTGGTGCCACCTTGAACACGGTTGTTTTTACATTCCTTGCCGTGCCCTTTGGCTTTTGCTTGGCCTTCTATTTTCAAATGGGGATTCAGGGGCTATGGTATGGCTTTAGTTTAGGACCATGCATCATTTCGCTGTTTACAATCTGGATTATTTTTACAACTGATTGGGTAGATGAATCCTCAAAAGCTATGCTCAGAGTAGGAGATGCTGACTACTGATGTTATGTCATTTAGATGATACTTTTGATTCTGATTCTTTAGCATGGGCACTAAAGGCCTGATAGGTGGTATAAAGTTGGCGTTGTGTTAGTTCGATTCTGGATGCCTTTTTTCAGCCTTGATTATATTTTAGCATTTGACTGATCCCAGATACATGTTATACTATTTATACAAAGTAACCTTTAAATCTTTTATCTTGCTGATAGCTTTTGGGGCAGGATGTTTGAAAAGAGTGGAGGGTCAACTGTGAGAGCCTTGGCAAGTTGATGGTGTATGTGCTGCATCTGTTGGAGAGAAGCAATTCAATCAGTTTAATCCCAAAACCTAGCCAAATATCTGCCTCGAGCTCTCAAAAATGATGGATTCAGGTGGTAAAACAGCACTAAAGTTTGAAGGTAGCTAGGCGCCAAATTATAATCTCAAACTAAGCTAGACTTTTAAGCAATTGTTATTTAGTGATGTCAATTAATCTGAACTGCTAACCGTTCAAACACCAGTTCCTACCTTTAGTTGACCAAGCTTGCCATATACTCTGAATCTTCTTGTATGCTTATGATCGGGTTGAAACATTCCGAACTGCTACTTAGTATTTTATCTAAGAAGCCAGCCTTCCTAAAATCCAAGGGTGGATGCAAGCATATTGGGAAGGAGGTAGCCAAAATCATTAGTAGATAAGCTACTTGATAGATAGTTTAAGTTAACTATTCTAGCATGATGTTCTATTCTGTAGGGAAAACTAACTTATAGCTGTGGCTTATTTCTAAGCTATATTTCACCCATACTTCAAGGAACCCTCCTTATAAAGAAGGATACAGTCTCAACACCAAAAATGGGCCCTTGGCCTTCTACAACAGGAGACATATCTTCCAATTGTAGGGTGGGAGTTGGGCAAGGATCAGGACAAAACCATGCATTTAACTCCTGAGACAAGATATTGAACAGGAATAAGCAGAGCCAGAATGCAACCAAGGCCTGCAAAACAGGCCTACAACCATCTTCTCCAGAAAATACTATTGATCAGTCAAGATAATAGTAGGGCAAGACAAGTTTATTGTAGGAATAGATGTTAATCAAACAATTAACATGGGATTGGGGTGCAGTCTTGATGAGTCTGAAACCAGGGATAATGCTTCAAGTGCAGTTGCAGGAATTGTGGTGCAGGTTATTTTTAGATTAATTATGGTGTGTAGTTCCTGGAATATTACATTTGCATTTTTGTGGGGAATAAGGACAATTGGTTGGCAATTGATTAAGTAGCTGTAACCTAGATGATCCAACTTTAAAAGTTGGAACATGTCTTCATTTATTGAGCAACTGTTGTTATGGAAGTGATTTCTGGCACATACAAGTACAGATAAAAGTTGGATTCAATGTAATGCTTTGATACTGTAAATTCATAACCTAATGGTAGAATACAGTATTGTCAAATGCTTGGCCTAAATTTTGAATCACTTTTGCGGGCAACTCAGCTGAGTGAGAGCTAAACCATTTAATAAAACTGACCTATTTAACAATGTTTATCTTTTTGAATTTGCAAATTTCATATTCCTACTGCAGAAAGCTCAACTAACTAAAGACAAAACACATCAAGTGAATGTGGGACACATAAATCAGGAATGTGGGATTCTGATGTACAATCTGATATCCTCTGTAAGTCTAACAGATCATAGACAACATGAAACAATAGTCGGACATGAAATTGCAGGGGTGTCAAATCTGTGAACCGGATTTCAAACCATGATTGAGAAGAATTCAAAATATAATTTATGAGCTTCTCAAAACAGAAGCCAAGGGGTCTATTGTGGATTTGTGCTAATTCTTTTAGGAATCATAGGCATCCTCAAAAATCACCCTATTCCATTTTAGGACAGCTAAAATTTAGATGCTTGATTACAGTAGATTTTAGAAAAACACTAATAATAAAATAGAATTATATTTTATAATCTATTTTTATTAAGTTGTCTTTCTCCTTGTTGTATTGATTGTTCATTTGTTTTTGATCATGTGCTTGTATTTGATTGAATAGTTTCACCTTCAGTCACCTTGGCAATAGAAAATCAAGTTGCCTCTCAACCACAGTTGGTCTGTGGTGAGAGGTGACTTGATTTTCTATTGCCAAGGTGACTGAAGGTGAAACTATTCAATCAAATACAAGCACATGATCAAAAACAAATGAACAATCAACACAACAAGGAAAAAAAAAAGATAGCAATAAATTATAATATATAATTCTATGTTATTATTAGCATTTTCTAAAAATCAGCTGTAATTTAGCATACTTAACAAAAACACATAAACACATCTTGTTACAAAAGTGGGCCTTATTTAAGTTACAATAACAAGTAAAAAGACAGTTTTAATGAAGGGGGATTTGAAGTTCTCAAATAACAATGCATAAATTAATGTGTAAAAATCAAAGTGCAGCAACCTGTATATTTTCTCTTTGAAGTTTTTCTTTCTCACCCTTTCTTCCTTCCTCAAAAAGAAGTTTTGTTAGCCTCTGGCTACGCCAACAGCCAAAAAATCTTTTAAAAATTTCTGTGTTGTCAGGAGGGTGGTTTATATATCATTATATGGTTTTGTGGTTGCTATATTATAGATCTGGAGTGCATAATATTGTACTATTTCCTGGTTTCGACACTTTTGCACTATATTTAGTTTCATGTCTAAACATGGCCATAAAAATTGAATTTTTCATTGATTTCATCTATAGTGGAGCTTCTTGATTTAGATTGATTTTTTTCTAGTTTTTTACTTTACATTCAATGTAGATTCCAAATCTTGCAATTATTATTTGAGTTTACTAGTGGCATTCAAAAGTGGTTTGAGTTTTGGTTAAAGGATTTGACAATTCTGCAATTCCAAAAAAAACATAGTAAACTTAATGAAAATGGTTGATGGATTTGAACACTTCAAATCTGATTCCAGTTAATTCATTTTGTCCATTGGAAATATGCAGTTTGACTTGAACTTTGCAAAGTGTCTATGAGTTCCCACATTTTTAAAATCCAAATAAAAATCCAAATAATTAAATTTAATTAAAAAAGGCTATCCCACAAAAGTGATTCAAAATTTGGACCAAGGATTTGACAATACCACATTTTTACATTCAGGTTCTGTATTTATAGTATTGGGTTCTCACAACAGCTGTATCTTCTTTTTTTATTCCTTCAATTGGTCCAGGAGCACCTGAGGCGCACAAGCCCGGGCTTCACCAATGTAATAGTACTGGATAATGTTGGTATCCACAAGGTGGCAGATATTCTTGCTGAATTTCCATCAATTGACACCAGGATCATAGTGGGCCCCTAGCAATCAGCCACAGAAAATTTGCGCCTTCTCTTTCTCCCTACCTATTTTCCCTTCATAAATCCCATCAAGGAAGTCTTTGAGTGGCTCAAGCAAGTTATCAAGCAAGGGACCCCAACTGGGACCAAGGACCTGTTTGATTTGCTGCAGGCCAGGATCCATACCCTCCTAGCTGAGACTGTGGCCAAATTCTATGGCCACGCTGATTCATTTCTTCCGGTGTGCCTTGCTTAACAGCCAATCAATTAAAGGCTTAGTGTGTCCTACTTTTTTATATTCTCTAATTTACTATTTAAGATTTATTAATTATCATTTTATATTTAGAAGCTTCTAAGCCTGTGATCACATTCAGCAGGACCATCAATGAAGGTTTGTAATTTATTTATTTTATGTTAAATTATTTTATTATGGCCTCTGAGGTTATCCCAAACACTCAATACTGGATTACGCAAATATATTTATATCAATCTTGTCAAATAAATATAAAAATTAAATTAAAAAAACTAAGTGTGAAATGTACAAATTAGAAGTATAGTTTATTAATGTATATTTTTATGCTTTTATGAAAACCTTTTCCAGGATATATTTTGCAAAACTTGTTTGCTAAAATAAAAATTATAAAAATTATTATAAATAAAAATAATATAAAGTGTAAATATACTTATTGGAAAAGAGAGTTTTAAGGGCACCTGTAATGGGTTCTTTGGTATGTACCCACCCAGTGATGAAGGTGGTGCACAACCTCTACCGCCACACTGTAGACAGTGAATACACCCTGATTGAAGTATTCTCTGTGACTAGTAAAAGGGAGTATTGTTAGGTTGGAGTGAAGCAGCAGCTTCTCTGGCGGGGCTGCAAACCCAAAGATGCCAGCCAGGACCAGGACGTCCTGGATCATATGGTCAACCAAGTTGTATCTGGGGAGACCTTCTTCCAATCCAGGGAGAGCCGGGCCTTGTCAATCCCAAGAAGGACCCCGTCTAGGTCCTCCACACTGGCGCCCATTCCAAAGTAGAAGAGATACCTGAGGTAAACAACATAATGAAGCCTTTGTCCAGAAAAGGCTTCTGTAAACTCACAAAGTTTGTTGTGTACTGTGCTGATCTTTTTCTTGTGCCTGGTTTTTGCAAAGTACAGCTCCATGGCTGCAGAGAGCCCTATCTCATTGGCGCTCCAGGCCAGCCCAAAGTCTGCCAGGAGAATTTTAGTCTTCTTTGTGGCTGTTGCATCTGCAACAGCCAATTTGCCCACTATGCACCCAAAGTTCTCAAGGAGGTAAGATAGGATGTGCTCTGCCAGGAAGCAAAAGCAAGAAGCTGCATAGGACCAGCCCATTGTGAGAGAGGGGGGCTAAACTAACCAAGTTTGGCTCTCATCCTGGGGAAAGAATCCACCAGGACACCATCCAGTGCAAAACTGGTATGGCTTCTCAAAGTGGCGTCCACAAAGAGGACACAGCAGAACGACAGGGGAAGTAGGAATCTAACCCCATCAAGATCACTCCACCAAGCAACCACAAAGTGTGTTTGGACATGGACTTTTGGGTACCCAATCCACCCTCTTGGACCTGTACAACAGGGACCTCAGAGGGGGGACATTAGGAGAGCTGATTGTGGCAGCGTTGTGGGGGAAGTTTTGAGGGTGAGAAACTTGAGGTCATCACAAGTGAGGCTTCTCACGACATTCTCACTAGTGACAAGAATATCCTGTGCCTGTCTAGGAAGGTCCTCAAAAACATGCATGAAATGACTGGGGTTGCTTTCCACAAGGTGGAATAAATGAGACACACAACTCCAAAGATCTGGGGAAGTGGTCCAAATCAACACCAGGGCAGGGGCCAGGGTAAAGGCCACAAATTTCAAAAATGAGGCCAACATTCAAACACAGAAAAAAGGGAGAAAACACAAGCACAACAAAAATTTCTATAGTGCAGAGAACAGAACTGAAGAGAAAATAGGAATCCAGACAAATAATCACTCACAAGAAGTGCTTGAAGTTGATTAGACAACAATTGCTAGCTATACACTTTAAAATAGAGTGAGAGAGACTACTAAAAGCGTATAAGAGAAGGAGAAGACAACAATGCAAATAAGAAGCAAAATTGAAATTAAAGTAAGTATATATTAAGAATAAAGTACTAGTTTTAAGTTTCAAGCTTGATTTTTGAAAGCAAGCAAGGTAAGCGGGTTTATCAGTGTTAAATTCAACTCTATGAGCTCCAAAGACAACGCTGGGAACCAGGGATAGACCAATAAGTAAGAAATGATAAAGCTTATACTAACAAGCCAAAAAAATAAAAAGAGCAACAAAAATTTCCAGACAATTTCCAAGGTTAAGAGTTTGGGGAAAGTAAACTTTATTTTGTAAAATGATCAAGCAGGGGACCAAAAGTCCCCTGTCTTGCTTTAAGGGACAGGGTTTGAGTTTGAGTGGTCACCTGATCCCATTTGGGGATCTGATTGACCAGAGTAGAATTATTGCAAGGGAATTTCAGGAGGGTTGGATGTTTTCCCAATAATTTCTGGCTCCAGTTCTGATTGGCTGACAACAATGGAGTGTTTCAATGCAGCATCTAATCCAGTTGGATTGGGATTTGTTGAATTGGCAGGAGCGCAACCTAATTGATTACTCTAGATTTGTTTTAAATGTGGGCAAGCCCAAGCCAACAAATAGTCTAAATTAATCAGGGATTCCTCCTAGGTGGGAAAATAAATCTGATCATTTGTGGCTGCCACCTGAGAAGGTTACAATAAGACAAACCGCTTGTCAATTGTGTGGGCTAAATCCTCAAGAGAATTAAGGGGTTTAGCTGGAATTTGAGCAGATTTCTTGGTATGCTGAGGGAAGATAGTCCTATCCAGGGCCAAAGGGGGAAGTAACTTTACACCCATCTCTAGTATGTTCTTGAATGGGAGCATCTCCAGGACATCCCAAACAAGCTCAATGGAGTTTACATAGTAAACTCCACTGAGGGATACCAGGTCCAGGCGGACCAATTGAGCATCTTTGTAGGCAGTAACTGCCCATTTAGATGCCCCCTTGCCATGTGTCAGCCCAGCTAATGCCTCCTGGGACATCAGAAAGGTACCATGGATTCTGTCTTTGAGCTCATGCAAGACAGGGGGGACAGAAACAGCTTCTTGGCCATGTGATTGGTATAATTGGCATAAAAGGTGGCTGGGACAAAGGGGACCAGGACCTGGCAGATTTCATCATCCATGTTTTCTAAAAAAACAGGTGAGTATTTCCAAATTTTTATCATTTTTTAAATTAACTTCCTGGATTTTCTCCTTGCCCGCAGCCTTGGCTAATTTGGCCATCTTTGGTGCAACCAGCTGCGCAGGCATCTCAGTGTCCTCCTTGCGGGCCCTCTTGGTTGGCTTAAGATGTTCATACATCTCAGGGTCATTGATCCAGACAGATAATGCAGAAAGGGCATAGGACTTGAATTTTAAGTCCTCTACAACTGTCTTCTGGATGTTAAGAAGGTTCTCAATGGTCTTCTCAGTGATGTCATGTATTTTGGTCATTAGGGCCTTTGTGGACACCTTGTTTATTTTCTTGCCTTCAAGGACAGCAGACTTCACTCTGGCTTTGACCTTGCAGTCAACTTCTTTGATCTCAGCAATTGCTGAGTCAGGGTCTTTAAGCAGCTTCTCCAATTCTCTCATTGCTTTTTTACTAACCTTTCCATATTTTTATAGCTTTCCTCCCAATAAACCCTGTGTTATTATGATATAATTGCCTCTTTGTTTATCCCTGTTTGTTTTCCCATTTACAAAATCCCATCTTTTTGCCCATTGTGTATATGTTTTACAATTATCTCAAAATGTGTTGTTTGCTTTGTGTTGTCATTGTTTCCTTAATTACCATATTATTTTTGGAACCCAAATACAGTCCCTTGTGAAAATATTAACAACAACTTAGTGATAAGCTAAATTTGAATTAGAAAATTATAAGGTTATTGTGTTTAGATAAAGTTGTTGCTGATCTAAATTCAAGCCCTTAATGATAAACTTTAAGCCAATCAGGAGCCAAATGATAAAGTTATTGTTATGACCCTTTATGTCACAACAATCACTTTATCATTTGGCTCCTGATTGGCTTAAAGTTTATCATTAAGGTTTTGAATTTGGATCAACAACAAATTTATCTAAACACAATAACCTTATAATTTTCTAATTCAAATTTTGACAACCACCAAATTGTTGTTAATATTTTCACAAGGGGCTGTTTTTGGGTGCTAAAAATAACTGTGTTCTGGATCCAGATAAATGGTATAGTAAATATATGATTTTATAGAAATAAACTGAAAATAAAGAATAAAACCAACTATAAACAAAGAAAAAATCAACAATTGAAATTCAGAATAAATATAATATAAAAAGAAGATGTTTGGCAACAGGGAGTTTATTGGGGGAATAGTGATGCCTAGTAGGTAGAATAATGTGGGAAAGAAGGCGTAGAGGCGGTGCTGGCCTGGGGGGTCTGGGATTGGGTGGGTGAGGCTGGCAGGTGGTGGTGGCAGGGGTAGAGGCAGGAGGATTGCATGTGATAGCTGTCATATATCACTGATGGTATTCCTCATCTGTTGTTGGCTGGATTGGCTGATAGGCGGTTGTGGCACGGGGTGAGAGGCACTTGTCTTTCTGTGATTGGTTGACCATATTCACATGGAAGACAATTTGGGCAAACAAGCCAGTCATCATTTGGCAACCAAAGAGAGAATCATGGTTGAGGACCCCAAGATAAATATCATTAAAAGCCTGAGGGCAGCCCTCTCAAACTGTATCTACAATGTTAAAGAACACAACATCAGCCAGATGGATGTCTGTGTGGCTGGCGGGGTAGACTGAGGCCTGGTGCCTGTGTCCATGGATGACCTCAAGGGCGGTGGAGCTACCCTCTATCTGATGTCTCAAGAACCCTTGGTGTTTGTAATTTGAGCTATCCCAGGAGTCTAAAAGTTCACCAAGGATGTGGCTGTACTTGTAACCATTGATGAAATAAGGGGTTTTCTGATAGTAGACAAAACCCTTGGCCAAAACAGCCAGAAACACATCAATGAACATCCCCTTCTTTACCTTTTTTCTTCCTTTTTGGGTGGTGGCTCTTCCTTGCTTACCAAAATTGTTGTAAGCTATTAATAGCTTATAGTAAGAGATGAACATGATGTCATCTGTTATAATGATCAAGCATTGTACCAGGGTGGATTCAATTGCCTGATCATATGGGAAATTCTCACTGCCATCACATTGGTTGCCAGGAACATAGGTCAACACACAGACTAACACCACTTTGTCATATATCCAGAGCTGCACCATGCGCTCAGAAACCCATATGACATGGTGTGCAAGCTGTTTCCAGACCTGGGCCAGGGGAAGCTTGTGGTCCCGCTGCAGGAGATTGAGCATTATTGGGTACACCTCGGTAATCTGAGGGTTGACCTGGTTCTTCGGCTTCTTGGCTGTCCCAATCTGATTCCCCTTATTCATTAAGTTATTGAATTCATGCATTATTGTGGCTTGGTTACATTGCAACTGGGTGGCAATCTGGTCCCAGGTAAGGTCACACAGGTTCAGTGCCACAATTTCTTGGAGAATTTGGGCAGTAATTATTCTGTGTTTGGGGTGCTAGGCCGCAGGAGCTGAAGCCTTATTGGCTGAGGGGGGGCAGGTTGGCTGATGGCAGGAAGTTGTTCCAAATCAGGATTGCCATTCTGATTGATTGATTGATTGATTGGTGGGCAGCTTGTGCAGGGATGGGTACAGGAGTGGGGGCAGAGCTAGACGCTAAGTGACTGTTGAACAAGTCAAAGCCACAGGGGTCAGGGGTCAGGTATAGGACAGCTTCCTTGTTACCTGCCTCAAAGACTTGGGTGTAAACGGGTGCCTCCACGTTCTGAGCCTTGCCTGTATTAAAGCTGGCTTGGCTGCTGATGGCTTGGTTGCTGGCGCTGTCAAAAATGTTGCTAAGAAAACCATCTTGAAATAAAACCTAGGATAAACTCACTAAAAGTAGAAGTTTAAAATTTTATGATTTGTTTTTATTGTAATCACCTTTTCATATTTAGAAGGTTCTCAAAACCATTTTACAAAAATCAGAATCAATGAAAATGAATAAAATGCCTCTGTTCCTAAATTGGATAGCTGATAATTGGCTGTTAAACTGTTATTCTTCTATTTTAGGCTGCTCATACTACACATCTTGTGTGACTTATTTTGTTTTGTGCTTGTGGAATCTCACTTCCAGAGTGATCAAATTTTGTTTCATTTTATACCTTCTGTTGGTGCCTCATATGAATCCTGATTGGATTATAATATACTCCGGAACAGCATCCATCCATCTCACTTGCTGTGTCAGTTCATTTTGTTTGTGGTTTAAACAACGCCACTTGATATTTGCTATAATTTTGTATAATGGACTAGTGAAGTTTTGTTTTTTGTTTGACAGTTCATTTATTAACCAAATTTTTTTTAAATTATTTGAATCCTGAATCTTGCATGACTTGGATTTTGTTCAAATTTGAAATCATTTCATTTAAATCTGAGGTATTTTTTGTTGTTGCCATAGCTTTTAAAACTACTGTAACAGTATTATAGATTCATTGATTTTTTTTATGTTAGATACTTTTGTTATCAGTTTAGTTGCTATTGGTGTTTGTTGTTGGATTGAGTTTGTAACTTTTGTGACTGAGTTTCATGTGTGCATAAAAACATAGTAAACATAGTAGCTTTTTTATGTGACTGAAACTCATGTGTTCTAGTGTTTGGTACACTTGTTGTTGAATCATTATACATTTGTACCAGTTTAAGTAGGTTGTTATATGACTGGAAATTTTTGCCAAATAGCACACATTTTCTGTGGAATTATCTTCTATTTAGATCTAAAAAGTTGAAATTTGTTGTGTGGCTGAACCTATGCATTCTAAATTGACTAATATATGTTTATCTCAACAGTTTTGAAACTACTATACTTTAATTAAAACAATGTGGGCTTTATGAAAGAGATCAAAGACTGTAGGAGAACAAGTTAAATGCCCGGGCTGAGACAAATGTGCTGGATAAATTTCCAGGTCATAAGAGAAAAGTGATGATTGCTCCAAAGATGACATTATGAAGCAGGGTGTTTCAGGAATTTGCTTGTTAGAAAGAGCTTCAACAATGTAATTTAAAAATGCATTGGATTTTAAGTCAACTAGGGTGCTTTTCACAGAAGTTCTAACCATTTACATGTTTACTAAGAGTCTCATACCCTGTAATAACCCATCAAAAATTAAACAATGAAGAAGAAAATATAAGCCAGAGTAACATAAGAGATATCAAGAGGTATTTGGGTGGAGGATAAAGAATTTATGCTGATTCAGTGTATGCATAATGAAGCCTTTTGTACCCAAACTTATACCAATGAAATTGGGATAAGATATCTTAAGCATAACTTGAGTCACTGATACTAATGTTTAACAAGGGTACTTAAAATTAACAAATAAGAGGCAAATAGCTTAAAGGAAGAGCCTTGATTTATTTTGCTAGAATAATGGATTCAAATTTTGCCTTTCATAAAAACTACTAACTTCAAGTTAGAAAAATATAGATGTTTAAAGGTTTATAAAGTGACAAAGATTGTTAGAGTGATGCTAACTTGGAAAAAAATTGGGTTTGAATTAGTTCAGGAAATTTGAGGTGAACATATTAGGTTACCATACCTGAGATAGTTTTGTGTGAAATAATTTATTGTTGCTGCACAGTATAAAGTATACTGCAGGTGAAAGCAATCAGAATCTGGGTCAAAAGGCACTTATCATGAGTCAAACTTTGATATAGAGTGAGTGCTGAGTGTCGATTCCTGGTATTGTGTTTGAGGGTTTGGATACTAGAATGTTTGGTGTTTCAGAATCATTGGTTCCATTAGCTTGGGTTCTTGGTTGATACATTAAACTATCAGATTGGGCCAGCAGTTTTTTCATCATAATTCTTAACATTGAGGCCTTCTGGTTGGTTGGAACTGGAATTAACTTTGAATGCAGCTGTGGATGTGGATTCTGCATCAATATATGATTTTTCTGCTATTCTGATTAAACGGACACCTTATTGACCTTGGATGAGTGTAGCCGGGTTGTATAGGTTAATTTAATATTATTTATCGGTGCTTTGGATTGGTTTGGGTTTATTTCTAGCACAATTCTCCTATGATCATCCAAAATTAATTACTGGTGTAGTTTGATGCAGTTTCAATCTGGCAATCACATAGCTGATATTGGTTGAACTTCATGATTTGTTGGGCTGTAAGAAGTAAGGTTTTTTACAGGGTGATGGATGACTATGTGCAAGGCTATTCTAAAACGTCAATAAAGTGCTAATATTAATAATAAGTACACATTTATGTTTAGCCTAAAAAGTTTATGATAGATGTCATTCTGTAATCACATATAGCTTTAGAAGGAAAAGCAGCATGAGGCAAACTGGGAAAATAAGATGATCTGATAGAAGATAAGAAACCCAGTTTGTGTTTTTCTAGCTAGCTGCTTGGTGATAAGCTAAAAGGAAACAAACCTATCTGAATGAGTTTGATTGACTTCACAGTGTAAATGTCATATTTGATGACAGTCAAGGAAGAAAGTGTGAAATGAAATATCTGACTTTTGGATTAAGTTTGTAATAGAAATTGGATCATCATTAAAAGGTAAGAGCCTGCTACTCACACCAAAGGCAAGTGGGGTGGCTTATTTCATTCCTCCATATTATTCTGTTTCTGAAGTCAAACCCCCAGTACTATTAATACAAATCAAGGATAAGAACTAATCAAGCCATAACACTTCTTTATTGAAGGGAGATTACAAATTGAATTTGACAAAGCCATCCTTTATCCTACTCTTTCAGATATATGAAGCTGACAATCATTTAAGAAGATTATTTTTTACTTCCTCTTTCAACTTGGACTTTAATCCCCATACCCTCTTTACATATCAATATACTCCCTAGAAGTATACTTGCCACAGTGAAACAGTGCTCCTTAAGCTCAACCATGCTGAGCATTGAAGATATATTTCTAATCTTACCAATTTGACACTATTTCTAAAACATGATATGGAGCTTGCTTTAATTACAGATTATTGACAAAATACATATTGCAGAAAATAAACAGGAAAAGATTAGAGGTAGATATTTGCTTTGCCTGGATGCAGTTTCTAAAGTGTAGAGCTCAGTCATTGAGCTCAGTAACCATAGCATAATGTAAACAATAGAGTAAAACACCAAGTCAACTTGGTATGCTGTGAGGCTATACCATGACAGCTGGACTAAAAACCAGGATTGAATATTCACTAGAATCGATACTTGCCCTAGAAGAAATACACTATTAATGGTTGAAATACTAAGTCTATTTGAGTGAATATGGCATGATTGCTTGGCAACAAAAAATATGGAAGAGTATTCAAATTTGTATGGTTAGGATTAAACTATTATTGTAAAATAATCACCTTCCAGGAATGGATCCTACTGGCTAACATTTTATTTCCTAACAATAAAAATGATGTCACAAAACCAATCAATAAGTAGAAGACTAATATTGCAGTATCTTTTTGAAGAAAACACCAGTAAAAAAACACTGAGTCTAAAAAAGCAACCTATATTGTTATTGGTGTACTAATGTAAACTTGCTCCAAGTAGAAAATCCTTCAAACACTCACCTCTCATGAAATTTAAACCTTCCTGAGAATAGAACGCTGCCAAGGCGGGAGGCGGGAGTTGAACAACCGGATCTTCTTGGACCTTTTGGAATATTAGAAGCCAATTGCTTATGACAGTAAATAGAGGAATTGCCAAAAACTTTAAGGAGTAAACACCATAAATGGAGTGATTAAACAAAACCATTTGAAGCATAAAACTCATCATTTTCGTAGGGCATAGTTTAGGTGCTGTGGAGAGGTGAGTATTCGAGTGAGTAAGCCCAAGTGTACCTAGCAGCTCCTGATTCTGGCTAGAATTAGCCATGTATAAGGGAGGGATTCCCAACAGGCTCCATGAAAGAAAAGTCTTGGAAAGCTCTAATTCCTTTGGATTCATCAAAATAAGCGCTTTTTGACTCCACAGAGCGAAAACAAAAAACACCATGAATACCCCCAAAGTACCACAAGTGTAAGCGACTTTAGAGAAAAGACTCTTGGGCTGAGCATATTTAGATTTTTTAAAGGGCAGAAAAAGACTGTAGCTTATTGAAAGAATCATGATTCCAAAAACTGCAGCAGATTTCTCTGGAATTGTTAGCCTGAAATCAACTCCAATTACCTGAAGGACCCTATATTGAAATTAAAGTTTAGCAAAAGGAAACGATATAAATTGCTATTGCGCTAAAGAACTTGTGTAGTTTAAAAGATTCAAGGCAAAGATGATTAAAAAGAAAACATTACCAACTCGGTTGCATAAAGGACAGTTATTGTTTTGATACTCAAGTCTAGAACGCGATCAACCAAGGCCAATAGAAAGGGAGAAAGACAATGAGGAAATAGTTTGGCTTGGAGATAAAAAGGGAACATGAGCCTAGGGGCAGCTAGACTTTGTTTCCTTTTATCCATACTACAACTTGTTTCCGAGCTCTCTGGCGAGCCACTTAAAATGCATGTATATTGGTTGGTATAAGTACTGTTTACTTTCTCCTCATTTGAGTTATTTGATAGCAGTGGGGTATTTTCATTTCTCTTGTTCATTAAAAGTTCTGACTTGATTATTTAATGATACGCTATTAGCCTAGTTAATAATACAGTAGTTGTACAGATAATGCTGAATGTTTAATATATAAATCCTATCTTTGATTCTTTCCGTTGGCGCTATTTATTACAAGCAGCTGCTAAGCATTTTACTTGACTTAGGCAGCTGAGGCCTAATGTCGTCTTGAACTCCAAATAAGATCGTGTTTCCCCCCTCAAAAAATAATTAGGCAGCTGAGGCCATAATTACATATACATGTTTCAGCGAAAACTGGTGTGGTTGCGCTGTGATGATATCATTCCCACACAGCCTGAAGCTGTGGAGGGAAAAGGCTGCTCAGGATAGGCATCGGCTCCAAGCTTTCTTGAAAGCTTGGAGCCAAAGCTATCCGTAACAGCCTTAAGCAAGAACATGGGTAGCGTTGCGGCAGATTTGAACCAGGGTTGCTTTATAATAAAACACCCACCTGGATCAATCCTGTATTGATTCCTATAGAACTGAGCCCAGCAATTAGCTGCAAACAGAAATCCGTTTTAGATTTGATATACCCTATGAAGGGGATAGAATAGAATCAGATCCTTTTAAATTACACTTTAAAATTCTCATACAATAATAATATCTTTTTTTTAAAATGGTTAAAACTTAAGTAACAAATATATTCCTTATATCCCTACTATTAATTTTGCCACACCGCCTAGGTTTCAGTACAGTAGTTTTAAAACCTATGGCAACAAGCGAAAATAGTTCAGATTTAAACAAAAATAGCTAATCTGTAAACGAAATTGAAATTAACCCAAATCTATTGTAAATTAATATAAATTCATTGAGTTCTAATTTCCTTTAAAGATTAGCTATTTTCATTTGAATCTGAATTATTTTTGCTTGTCGCCATAGGTTTTAAAACTACTGTATATGAAATTCTTCCAGATATCAAGTGGGAGGCACAGCTTTCAAGAGGGATGCAGTGCTATCCTACCTAGGGATGCTTCAGCTCAGCCCCGGCTAGCTAACAGCTTTTGGCCGCTACATCTAAAACAGAATTATAATATATTTAAGCATATTGAAATAAATCTTTCAAAGGAGAGATCAGGAGCCAAAAACTGGCCGTGGCTGCCCGGGGCTTGACCGAAGCAGCCCTAATCTACCCAAGCCCTTTCAGCAAGAGTTAGATCCTACACTGCTCTAGCATCTAAAGAAGCCAATCTGATCTTGCCATCCAAAAGAAGGCAAAGGCTGCAATCTAGCCCAGAACAGTCTATCACAACCCTAAGCACATGGATCCAAGCAGCTTCAGGATCAACCAGATACATTTCAATCAACTCCTCCCTCTGAACACATTTCTTACAATGCACAATGTCTATAAAAAGATTTGATTTTGTTCAGAAGAGTACTCATTTAAAGGGTAAGTATCAATTTGACTAACCTAGTGTCAAGATTGCCAATTCTGGCAATCCAAATATAGCTATTGCATGATTGCTGCCATTCTCAACTCACCCTACTTCCTGAATGCCTTCTGGGTTCTCTCTCAAGCATCTGGAAATCTCCTGATCCTCTTTATGTTCTACAATTGCCTTATGAGGCTATCACCCAATATTCAATAAAATTATTGTGATGGATCCAGGAAATTCATGCTTGCTTCTTCATTATCCTGGTCTGACTCTTTTACGGTTTGACAGGGAATTCTTTATGTAAGCTTCGATGAGCTTGGATTCCAGGCAAGCAATCTTGGCGTTAAGCTCGTTGCCATCTGGTGATCACTTCCACGTTTTTCACTTTCCATAGTCTTAGCTGCAGACCATCCCTTTTATTCCATGATAGTCTTATTTCAGTTAAAAGCCAAAAACACAAACATAAAAAGATTGAGGGGAAAGTGACCATTGTCACACATAAGTATTATTTTTTTATTAATTATTATTAGGTTTCCATTATATACCAATCAGGGTACATTCAGCTGAAAACCCCTCTGGTTCCAGAATCACACCTGGATTCCTATCACATGGTTTATGACATAACGGCATCATCCAATCCAGATCTTTACCAAAAAGATCTTCACACTCTTAACCTATAAGAATGTGCTCTAATACATTCCAGAATCACCTGATTCTTTCCGTGGAAATGTATTGCTTTGGCTTGAAGCATTCTGGACTTCCAGCGCCAAAACCCTGTGGAATATACATATTCCTGATCCAAGCTATCCTTGTTCTAACTGGGAACCAGCTGATCAATCCTGAATGCATAGACACCATTGTCTACATTTAGTTATTTTCACATTTAATGGTTTTTTGCCTTAAAACCTCATTAAAACACTTTGAAACTCAAACCAGGTGCCACCGCGGCGCCCAGGAACTTTTCCAGGCGGCACCACGGTGCCCCAGCGCCTGAAACATTCACTGGGTGGCGCTTTACAAATCAATTAGGCGGCGCGGCGGCGCTTTTAACCTAATTAATTTGCCAAAATGGCGCTTTAAACCACAATTTGGGGGTTTACTTTTGACTAACCTTAACCAAACTTCTTGACACAGTCAAGGCAATTAAACAATATAATTAAATCCTCATTAATTATATTCCCAGCATATATTAATTAATCTTCCCAATTAATTAATCCGTTTGAAGACAACATGTCTTTACTTGACACAGTCAAGTCCATTTTGGCCCTATGATTAAATCCTCATCAATCATATTCCAGGGTATCAATTAATTAATCTTCCCAGTTAATAAATTACATTTGAGACACCTAGCCTCATAATCTGAATCATTCAGATTATTCATTACGGTTCTCAATTAGTACAGCCTAATTGATTCCTGGGTATCAATTAACCTCCATGGTTAATTAGACGGTTTGAGACACCTAGTCTCATAATCTGAATCATTCAGATTATTCATTACGGCCCTCAATTAGTACAGCCTAATTGATTCCTGGGTAATCCATTACTATGCTGCAAAGTCTCTCCAAGGCCAATCCTATTGTTTTGAATTTCAACCTATGAAATTCATCACAATTCAACCTCTTGGTGAAACCACAGCTCAATGTGACTGTAGTACGGTCATAATTATCCTTTCTTCTCTCTATCTTGCTTCCTCACAGCATTGTCTTATCACTAGTTTTACCTGATTAATCATATCATTTAACACCAAAAACTACCAATATAATTGAATTCATTTAAAAAATCATGAGGACATGTTTAAAAGCTATTTGATTGCTATAGTGAAATTGCAACTTTTAAGATAAGTAATAGGTGGTTCAAGCAGATTTTTGCTGATAAAATGTGACACCCTAAAATTTCACTAATGCAGCAACCTAAGAAGGGTTAGCAACAAGGAAATGAAAGGAGATGATTTATTGGATAATAGTCTTGGCCTTTAAGCTAAAGATATTGTGGCTTGATCCTACCAATGTCCAAGGATCCATTATATGTGAGGATGATGGCATGCCTGACTTTCATACAGCTGAACTATCATTATGGTAAATATTAGGATGATCAAATCATAAGGTTAAAGGGTTCAGATCTTCTCCTTCAACATACTTCTCACGTAAGGAGTTAATTTTCTTTGATAAGCTCATCATGAGGCAGCCTGGTATAAACAGCTGTCAAAACCGCAGGCTCAACCCGCCAGCAAGGTTCCAACCAAGCGGGTTTGTGACCTGCAATCCAATTATCCAGTCACTCAAAGCCAGACTAAGAAGTCAACTCAAATTACCAAATCCAACAACATGAACAGATTATGATCTTTTACAGTGAATACCTTGTTTTGGCGCTTGACTCATTATCAGGATCAAGCCACCCCCTTCTTTCATCCAGCCGTGTGATCACCAATCATGTTCCTGTTATCCTTGATTCACATGAACTATACAATCATTATCTCACAATAAAGATTATTATCTATCTTTTAAATATTTTCCCCGTGTAACTCTGCTAAAATAGTACAGTTACAACATTGGTAGCACAGGTAGGCTCTTCATCCTACCTTATCTTGAAAATTCCGCCTGTTTCCTGCACACGCCGCGGCCAACACATCCTTGATAGAATTATGTCTGCCTCCTGCCTGACTGGACTCCGTACATCCCTGGTACCGTCATACCCGATGGCTTTGTCCTGTACCAGAACACGGTAGTCCCTCTACCCGCCTTCAATGCCATGTCTGCACAAGGTTTCTTTCAGGCTCCCTCCTTGATGCCACAACCAGCCAACAAAACCGCCATGCCCGCCTATGTAGCTCAAAGACTACAGAGCTCCGCCTTGGAACCTTTTGCTGGGGCCAACAACAACAACACTGCCACATGGATCCTGTCTGCCCAAAGCAAGCTGGCTCAGATGAAATGCCCACAGTGGTTTTGGATTGCAGAAATTTCCATTTGCCTGACCCATGACGCTGGCACCTGGTGCAACAAGTGGCATGAAGAGCACACCAACAAGAACTGGGATACCTTTAAGCAAGACTTCCTGGCAAGATTTGTGCTTAAAAGATACAGTGCTCATGATCATACGCCAAGTGATGAACCTGACCCAGACAGGCACCGTAAAGGAACTCACCTGCTCCTACAAGGAACTCCATCTTTTTTCACCATCCGACATGGCCTTTGACACCCCAGCCACACACCTCATGTACTACAATGCTCTTAAGTCACATGTGATGAGGCATGTGAACCTGGATCAGGTGACCAACCTGCAAAGCCTGTACTGTGAAGCAGAGAAGGCAGAGCAAACATCCAATGCACTGCATAAGGCACAAACTGGGAAACAAGAAAGACCCAAGGATTCTCATCCAGGCAGGCGCTCCTCTTGATCACCTCCTGGAGGCAATGGGAACAACGCCAACCACAAACCCACGGGTTCAAATGAACAGGGAAATAGAAACAGTGGCCAGTCAAACTGAATCCATTTCTGTATCACTGCCATGCAAGGTAACCAAGATGAGGGAAAAGCCTGGGGAGAGCACTAAGCAATCCAAGCTCTCCCCATGCAACTCCTGAATTGCCCAATGATGAATACCAACCCAAGGACGTGGACCAATGCCCAATGATCCAGGTGCCCTTGGAGGACCTGGTACTGTACACCATCACCAGACATCCCAATAAATTGGTATCCTATCCTTTCCGCTTTTGCAGTTACACAGGCTCAGCACTCCTGGATTTGGGCACAGACTTAATCCTGGTCAATAGTAGCTTTGTGGATAAGTTCAAGCTGGCCACTAATTCTTTGCAGATTAAAAATGTGGTCCTGGCTGACAAACATCACGTTGCCGTGACAAAGGAAACTGCCCCCTTCTCTGTCATGCTTGAGAACCTCCACTCCACCATTCAAGGTCTTGTCATTGACTTTCCCAAGTTTGACATTGTACTGGGACTAGACTGGTTACAAAAGAACAATCCTCACGTAGACTGGGAAACCTCAGTGTTGACCATCAAGCGTGAAGGTGTCAACCACCAGATCTACCCTGACTCCGTGAACCAACTGCTACGCAACTACGTCTTTGTACGTATCACAGAGACCCAGGATGAGAAGAAAAACCTGAAGGCAATTGACTGGGACTCCTGCCAGTACAAGATCATACACTTCAAGGATCACCAGGATACCTCCACGCTGCAGGACCGTGACATTGTGGCCCGCCATACAGAAATCTTCAAGGAAGCGCTACTCAGACTGCCCCCTGAAAAGCATATTCAGCACTCCATCCAACTCAAGGGGGCTGTACCCAAGGCGCACCCTATCTACAGGCTGACCCCAAATAAAGACAACACATTACGCGCCTACCTCAAGGAGGCATTGGAAAAAGGACTTATCCGCCCCTCACAGTCTCCCTTTGGGGCCGCTGTATTCTTTGTGGCTAAGAAGGACGGTACCTTATGTCTGGTCACAGACTACTGTACCCTAAAAAAAGTTACCATTAAGAATTGTTACCCACTGCCACTGATTGACAACCTCTTTGATGCCTTGGGAGGAGCCACAGTCTTCTCCAAGACCAATCTGACAGCAGGCTACAATCAAATTTGTATTAAAGAGGAAGACATCCCCAAAACAGCCTTCCACACTAAATACAGCTCCTAAAAATGTGTTGTGCTCAACTTTGGCATGGCCAATGCCCCATCCACCTTTGTAACCCTCATGAATAAAGTATTTGCGCCCCACATAGGCAAGCACACCCTAGTGTATCTAGACAATATTATTGTCTACAGCCCCTTGGTGGAACAATACCACAAAGACCTAGAGGCAGTCTTTGCTACCTTGGCACAACACAAAATATTGGCCAAACCCTCCAAGTTCCAGTTCTTCTGTGAGCAACTACCCTTCTTGGGACACATAGTCTCAAAGGACGGCATCAAACCTGACAGTCAAAAGATACAGGCCATCTGCAAGATGCCACCACCCAAGGATAAGACAGAGCTCCACACCTTCTTGGAAATGATGGTCTATTTATAACACTTCATACCTGACTGTGGTGTTTTGACTGCCCTCTTATCTGCCATAACAGGCGCCAAGTCCAAGTTTGTGTGGAACTCCCAACGTGACCTCTGTTTTAGACGCCTCAAGGAGAAACTCACAACAGCTCCCATCCTACAATACCCCAAACGTGATGGGAAATACCAAATGGAAACCAACGTCTCAGATGCATCCATTGGGGGAGTACTACAAATCAAAAACAATGACAGTGACTTCTTGCCTGTAGCTTATGAATCAAAAAAATTGACATATGGTGAGTGTTGATACCCTATTCACAACAAAGAACTGTTGGCTATCGTACATGCCTAGTCAAATGGTGCTGTTACCTGGAACGCCAGGAAGAATTCACAGCATTAACCAATCACAAGCCATTCATCTATTTCAAAACTCAAGCAAATCTGTTGCGCTGCCAAGCCCAGTGGATGGAGCTATTAGAGAGATTTAACATGCTCATCCAGTACAAACCTGGGGCCAAGCTTGCCATGGCAGACGCCCTGTCCTGCCTGTATGTCTGTGCTTCAAGAGGAGAGAATGGGCTCAACCCAGACTGGCCCCTCTTAGTACTACAAACAAAGGACAAAGGTTTCCCCCCTGGCACAACCAACATAACAAAGGAAACAGTCATCAAAAATGAACACCTCTTTGCTGACGTATATGGGACCCTACACAGAAAGATGACTGACAGCACAACCATTCCCTACATTCCCACGCATCAGCAAGTTGACACCATCCTACGCTATCACAGAGACCTTGGACATACCAAGAGCCAAAACCTATATGAGTTCCTTAAACATAAGGCCTGGTGGCCAACCTTATATTGCAATGTTCAAGAAGTTCTAGATTAATGTGAGGTATGCAAAAAGTTTGCCAAAAGCAAAACCCCGCCAAAGTCAGTACTCCTCATCTGCACACAACTACCTTTCAAAGTATGGGCTCTTGAAATTATTGGTCCCATGCCAGGAAAACACAATGACAAGAAATACATCATCACTGCCATTGACTTTGCTACAAGATGGCCAGTAGCCCAAGCAGTAAAGGCACACACTGGCAATGACGTACAACAATTTATTGGCAAGGAGATAATCAGCAAGTTCAGAAAGCCAGAACTCCAGATAACTGATGGAGGCAAAGAATTGACCTCTGAAGACACCAATGTATACCTCACCAAAAATGGGGTCAAGCACACCGTGACAACACCATACCACCCACAGGCCAATGGACGCGTAGAGCGGCTTAATGGTAGCCTTGTGCAAGCCTTAGTCAAACTCACCGCTGGGAGACCTGAAGACTGGTATAAGCAGCTACCAACTGCACTACTTGTTTGTCAAACCCAAGTGAACAGATCCACTGTAAAAAGCCTGTTTGAACTGGTATACGACACACAGCCAAATATTATTCAAGCATTGACAGGACCTAAACTGAAAATTCCAAGTAAAGTCCCTCCACGCTCAGACCCTCAAGTGATAGAGGCTAACAGCAAGCAAACAGAAAAGGAGAATGAACGTCTGCAAAAGAAATTTGTCTCCATCTGCAATAGACATGAAGTTGGGGACAAATTTTGGGTCATGAATGTTGACAAGAGCAAGCTACAACCCAAGAAAGTGGGGCCAGCAATCATTCTGAAGGTAAACAACAATAACACTTATCTCGTGCAAGGGCTTGGAAAACATAAGCAAGACAAGACCCTACACCATGATTGCCTACAACCCTGCAAAGCAAGACATAAACAACAAGAAACCGCCCTGCCCACCACAGAACAGCAACTAGTTAAATATGGCGCCCAGGCTCCTGACAACCTCCCTGACAACCTGCCCCCAGAGGACGCCAACCTTCAGTTGGGGGGGTGTCAAAACCGCAGGCTTGACCTGCCAGCAAGGTTCCAACCAAGCGGGTCCGTGACCTGCAATCTGATTATCCGGTCACTTGAAGCCAGACTAGGAAGTCAACTTGAATTACCAAATCCAACAACATGAACAGATGATGATCCTTTACGGTGGATACCTTGTTTTAGCGCTTGACTCATTATCAGGATCAGGCCACCCCCTTCTTCCATCCAGCCGTGTGATCATCAATCATGTTCCTGTTATCCTTGATTCACATGAACTATATAATCATTATCTCACAATAAAGATTATTATCTATCTTCTAAACATTTCCCCGCGTGTAACTCTGCTAAAACAGCACAGTTACAACATAGCATATGCCTGAAAGTACTACAGTTGGTTAGTGATGGGTACTAAGGTGTTAAGATGATCTTATCTGCTCAGGAAGAGACATGCTCTACAATATTTCTTGATGACTGTCTTTTTGGCACTTCTGAATCCTGCAAGGCATGTGTTGTGCTCTGGGCAATGTTTAATAACTCTTCCTGGTCCTCTTTACTATGAGTCTAGATTCTTTGGTTTCCAGCAAAAATTCAGACTAAAATGTTAGGGACAAGAGGCCTCTCTTGGGGGAATTTTTTTTTGCCAGATCATTCTTTTAGTATCTTCCAGCTTTGGCTTAATCCCAATACTTTTATATGCAGGTTCTTGCATCTCTATGGATAGTTTTCCCTTGGTCATTATCACATAGGGTTGATATTTTGTGAGAATACTTTCATCTTGTATAAATAAATGAGTTCAAAGCTAGAGTAACCAGCCCCTTGGCTGGCTATAACTCTGGATAATATCAGTACATTTTTGACATACTGTGGTCATATGTCTTTGGGTTTACTATTAATGATGTTTTTCAAGGTATTTATCAGACTGGTATTTAGTTTTTCCCCCTCTGTTTGCCTGTGGCTAATAGGGCAAGGTTGTGAGGTGTTTATTGCCTATTCTTTCTGGCTTTTGGTTGTCCAGAAGGCTGACCAAGATATGGCAAAGCTCAGGATTACAATTAAGAATTACTATTTTTTAGCTTCTGGGATGGCCATATTACATCCAAACCCCAACCCAGGAATGGTTCTGGATAAAATACTGGGTTGACTGTAGGCTTGAGGCTAATGTACTGGTATACTTTTCAGATCCAGTCTAATTATCTGGTAAATATTTGAATTCTTGTTTAAGGTTGGGCCACCATATAATTTACTTTGGTGAGATATATAGGTTGTTGGCACTGATGTACCCTTATCATCTGTGATGCTTTAAAACAGTGATAATACTTTTAGCAAGGGAATTTATTGGGTGTCTTGTCTTTCATTATATGATAGGCTGCGCCATTTGATACAAGAAAGTGTTTTATGTATTTCTTATTGGTACATCATGGGTATATTAATTGATACCAGGGTCTATATCCTTGGCTGTATAGTCTGCTGTATACATGTTAATCCATTCAGAATCCAGGTGATCTGAGTTATCTTCTCTAGGCTTAAAAAGCCTATATATGGTATCAGCTGTGACCAACTCTTCTCTCCTTTATATTGAATTTACAGATACATTTGTTTTATCAGGGAAATTTATTTTGCTTATTTCCAAGCAAGTGATTTTTGTGCTTTGAAGGGAATGAGTGACTTGTGACAGGTGATTGCTTTAATGTTAGGATATCTTTATAGTTAGTACCTTCAATTATTCCATGCATGATAAATTTCAAGGAGTTCTTTGTTGTGAATCAAATGACTTTACTCAATATTAATCAGTTGTTTACTTTCATAGCATGCCAGCAGAAAATCCTGTTATTCCAGATGGCAGATGCACAACACTGCACTTATAGCAGTGTTGCTTGCATCCATCTCAAGCTAGTAACAGCCCTTATTATCTGAGGATTGCAAGACTGGTGCCCAGCTGGTTGCTGGTTGATAAGCTTGAAGCTTATACAACATTCTGGATCTAAATAAGCTTCTTTTGAGTGTTATCTTTGATGGGATAATTTATTGGTGTGATGAGTTTGCCAAAGTCTTTAATCTACTTTAAAGAGTAGGATATCATTATGTGAAAGCATATAATCTGTTTCACAGGGATGGGGCTTTGCATTTTAATCATATATTTCATTATTTTGGAGTCTTCTCTGATGCTGCCATTGAATACCACATGGCCTAAAAACAAGAGTTCCTGCTGTATAAAATTACAGTGTGTGGTATTTGCATACAGCTTGTGTTTGCCAATTTGATCAAGTGTCTTGTGCACATGTGTGAGGTGTTTCTATTGTGTTTGAAAAGATTATGATATTTTTCTGGTAGCATATGTGCTTGAGAGCTCATCAAGGGCTTGATTTATCATAGTTATAAATGTGATGGGTGTGTTTATCATTCCATGGTTTATTTATTTAAGCTGTTCAGAATTTTCCAACTTATACAGCAAATATTTCAGCCATAAGGATGAGTAAGCTAAAAAAGAAAGTTATGAGGAAAAAATGAAGCCAAAAGTTCCAGGGAGAACCTTGCCATTAAAAAATTCACTTTTTCAAGCCACCCAGACATTTCTGACTGGTATGGCAAGCCCTACAGCCAAAAGGAACAACAAGAAAAAAAACTATGATAGAGAGGAAATAAAACTAGAAGATTGGGAGAAAACCCTTGTAGGGGTGAGAGGTCCTGCTCTGATAAAATCACTACCACTTGATTGCAGGTTGATAGAGCTATTAGGCCTGGGATTCAAGCACATTTTGCTGCTAGGTCTGTACATACCTTGATGACTGTGTTTTAAAAAGCCCTTTATTTCTATCTATCCCAGCTTGTGAGTGAGAAAACCAATGAAATAATAGACTAAAAGAACTTCATCTGAGAAGCATTATAGTACTGCTGCATTTATTACCCAGAAAAAGTGTGAAATACAGCATCATGAAAGAAATCTAGTACTTTGATTAGAGTAAACATGAAAATCCAGCCAAACTTTGATCTTCAAAGTGGAGACTGGGTGGATGAATGAGTGAGCACAATGCCTTTCAGAGCTTGATGATAGATGGGCATATGAAAAACTTGTGTGTTATTGTATTTATACCTCTGAAATTATTGCATTTAGGGTCAGAGAAGTTCATTTTGTCTTTTGTTCTATACACACTGTAGAGGACCTTCCAGAGGTTTCCCTCATATTTAGGTTTATCATGTCAGTGTGGAAATACTTATAATACAACTTTTCTAGGGGTTTATCACACTACTGAGGGTGAATTTTTAGAAACTTAGGGGTGTGATAAACTGGGAGAAATTCCTGAGATTTATGTGTCTTGGTGCTCTGATAGGTTCATGAACTGTGACCTTAATAACAGTTGATCTCTTCCTTTTTGAGCTACACAAGTTATTAAAGATTGCAAGCTCCAGTACTTCTTGTACACAGCCAGCATGAATTTTTGGAAGGGATACATCCTTTAAGGGCCTCTCTCTGAAGTTAGGCATTACAGCCAGTTGTTTAGAGTGTGTGCTTTTGTGTGAGGTTTAATCCAAGTTCTCTTGCTCACTGGGTTCTAATTTCACATGTCTAGTGGGGAATTGGTATGTAATCAGACAAGATTGTTGCCATAGTGTGTTAAAAAATCTTTTTATATATCCTCTTAATGTTACACATTTCTAGTCCTTCTTTGAGTTTACTACCTATCACCATTATATTAGAAAGTGGCTAGGTACTTGGTCTCCATGGGGTGTGTTGCACAACTTTATTTAAACCCTGATATAACTATTATGACAGTGAGAAGAACTGGGCTGTAAATCAGACCTGTGAGCATCCTAGGGTGTTTACCAACTGTACTCTGATGATCTGGGTAACTATCCTACACTATTAAGATAACATAGTTTGGGAGACTGACCTTATAATACCATATTCCATTACTTGTGTTTCAAAACCACTCACCCTGACCCATATACCCATGTGGTGTATCAATGTCTTTGTGGGTTTGATGGACAGGGGGCTCTGAATGCTAGGCTCTTCATGATGATTACCTGGTACTTTGATGAACTCAATTTGTTGTGATCTGAGGTGCAACACAGAGTCACAATGGGGAATCCTAACCTTAGGATTGGATTCATACTAAGTCTCAGTTAGAATGGCAGGGAAGGCTATGCAATTACCTTGTGGCCCTGATTGAATAATATCTTCTAGACGTAGCTAGAGAGGTGCCAAAGTATGTGGAGACACAAAGACAAGAATGTGAATAGAGCTTAAATTTTATTGGGTATAAAGAATGGGATTATATACTGTGTAGCTTTACCACAAAACAGTACATGATTGGTAGGATCACTCGCCACAAGCATGAATGGGGTGAGTGAGTTGCGCAGAATCAGGAAAACAAACAATTGAATTTCCCAATTCAGAGCCAGCTTCATTTTGAGGGGCAAAAGCAAAAGAGAGGGATTTGTCCTCAAAATAACCCATTGAAGGCAAAATCAAAACATGGTGAATTACGGCATTCACGGCATTGCCCTCCTCTAGATTGACCTTAGGGGTTAGTACTTGCAGAGGAACTTGGCGTGCACGCAAGCAAACAGTCAACCACTAGAGAGGAGTTTCACAGTATACTCTGACCCTCACTTTAAGGTCACTTCCAAAGGCCCAATCCACAACAAGTCTAGCTTATGAGTGTGTCCTCCTACTCTGTGTTGATAGTACAGAACGTGGTCCCCAATGTTGAACTCAGGCAGGGGAGTTTGTCCAGCATTGTCAGGAGAAAGCTCAAGCATATTAGTCTTATATGCAGACGTTTAGGCAGAAGCCTGAATATCAATGATTTGATTGACTAGATCTTTGATATGCTCATCAGGGTTCAGGGCCTCATCAGAGGAGAGTAGGGGGGCCCAAGAGCAACAGAGTGGTGGCTTCACAACCATGCAACTGTCAGGATCACTCCTGAAATAGCTCTGAATGAGGATCAAAGCAAGAAATAAGCACAGTCTAGTGCAAAAGAGGAAGAATTGTAAAATTCCTGACTGAGATGCCATTGCTTCATTAAGCATGACGTCATGGTTGCATATATGATGTAATTCATGCAATCATATCTCAGCTCTTAATCAACGGATGCCAATGCATAAACCCGCATTCAAGAGCTCTCGACAGCGCCTACAATTTATCTTAATAAATTAAGTCAGGTCAAAAAGGCCAATCGAGAGCTAAATTGAGCAAAAGCAATCCCCCTGCATGAACTCCTGTTGCATGAAATGATGTCATCCATGCAAGTGTATCTCAGCAAATATGAAAGCAAAATGATTGATCAACCACTCATTTTAAAGCTCTTTGTATTTTGAGCATCATTCAATAATAAATAAGTACCCGTTAAGAGACCACCTTGCGCGTAAAACCAATCAGAACGCAAAACCTTGAGAGGAACCAATCAGATAAGTCCAAGAATTAGGGGATAAAAATAGAAGCAGGTCATGCAGTTCTTGAATAATTCAGGAATAAAATCCAACCCCTGGCCATCAATCCTGGCACCAATCAATGGGGATCCAGGACCCAGACCACATGGCTTGTTCCAGACTCTTGCTAAACCTTACTACCCAGTCTAAAATTAGACCTTGAGGAAGACTTAGGCCCATTTCCCCTACTGATAGTAAGCTATTGGCTACAACCAGGAATTGAAAATCCAGACCCAGATAGTAGAAGAACAAAGGTTTGACTATATTCCAAATGTCTGATTTCAATCTTCATCACCCAGTCTTTTGAGATTCCCCATTCCCTGATTTCACTCCCACTTGCAAAACCTTGTACAGTGGGAGATACTATAAATAAACACCCTTTGAATATCTGATAGCTAAGCTATCATTGAAGTTTAACCCAATCTTGCTATCTATTTTCCTACATTAATTATAGAAAGTAAGTTCTGCTGTGTCTTTACAGCTGAGCTTTACAACAACATAGCAAAAGGGGAATACCTGGTGACACAATGTTTGCTAAGGCAATAGGCAAAAAGAGCAGCGGGTAAGTATAAATCCCAGTTGGCAGCGTCAAAATAAGTGAGTTTCCTCATGATAGAAACCAGAGTTGAGTTTGTGCGCTCAACCGCCCTATTGATGGAAGGATTATAGGGGGCAGAGAAAGACTGGTGAGATCCCAAGGTTTCAACAACCAAGGTTACTAACTTGGCATTGAAGTTAGTCCCATTGTCAGACAACAACACTTGAGGGCAACTGTGGCAAAAGAATACATCTTGCAGCATAAAGGTGGCAGTTGTCTTGGCAGTGATGTCTTTAGTAGGGCGCACTTTTAATCACTTGCTAAAATGATCAACAGCAATTAAGATAAAGTGGCAACCAGAGCGGGAGCAAGGGAGAGGTCCTACAGCGTCAATAATGACAGTGTGAAATGTGTGTTGAGGGGGGACTAGCTTGAACTTGTGGGTGGCAACTTGAGGCCGTTGGAGCTGGCAATCATGGCAACTAGCAATAACATCTGGGATCAGCAGGCAAAGATTTTCCCATAAGTAGTTCTTCTGGAGCCAGGCATAAGTCTTGGCAACGCCTCCATGTCCTGTTTCCTTATGAGCTTGAAGCACCCCTGAAAGGCAAAGACTAGGCCTTACATAAGGCAAGTAGTGGTCTTGTGCTTTCTTGAAAAGCTGATTGTCACAAATGAGTGTGTCTTTGGATAATCTAGAAAGGGCAACCCAGACTTCCTCCATCTTTTTCTCCCACAAAGAAGGATATCCAATTAGTTTGTATAACCTGTCAGCCTCAGCAGGGTGGAGAGCAAGGATAGGCATTCTGGACAGTCCATCAGCATTCTGATGTTGAATCCTGGGGCAGTGCAGCACAGTGAAGTTGTATCCTTGCAGGCGGAGAGCCCATCTAGCAAGTTGTCCTTCTGGTTCCTTAAGTTGTTGTAACCATTTGAGTGAAGCGTGGTCAGTAAACACAGTGAACTGGGTGCCATACACATAATGGTGGAACTGCTTGACGGCATGTAACACAGCAAGGCACTCTTTCTCTATTACACTGTAATTCTTCTCATGCTTATTCAGGACACAAGAGGTATAAGCTACAGGGTGATCCACACCCTCATCATCCAGTTGAGCCAAGATGGCTCCAATGGCCAGGTCACTAGCACAGTATATAGGATGAACTCATTATTGTAGTCAGGATATAATAAGATAGGGGCCTCCTTAAGTTTTTGCTTGAGGGTCTCAAAGGCTTGTTGCTGGCTTGCAGTCCACTCAAAAGGGACATTGCGTAGCAGCTGGACTAAGGGTTTGCTAGTATTAGAAAAATCAGGAATGAATTTTCTATAGTATCCCATCATGCCTAGAAAGACTTGAACTTCTTGTAAGTTGGTGGGCGGAAGCATTTTATCAATGGCCTCAACTTTCTTGGTCATGGGGCAAACTCCAGTCTGAGTCACCTCATGTCCCAAGAATTCAAGACGTTCCTTGAAGAAGGCACACTTAAATGGCTTTAACTTAAGACCAGATTCTTGAATCTTTATGAGTACTTCCTTGAGATGGGCCAGGTGGTTGATAAAGGTAGCACTAAAGACAGTTATATCATCTAAGTACACTAGGACACACGAGAGCTTCACATCACAGAGAATGGAGTCCATGGCTTACTGGAAAGTAGCTGGAGCAATGTAGAGTCCTTGCGGCATTTGTGTAGGCTCAAACAACCCCTCAGAAGTGATGAGGGCAGCCTTCTGTCTATCCTTGGGGGAGAGACCAACTTGCCAGTACCCAGAGGCTAGGTCCATAGCAGAGAAGAACTTGGAGCCCCCAAGGCAGCGGAGAGCATCATCAATGCAAGGTAAGGGATAGGAATCCTTTTTGGTTAAGGAATTCAGTTGTTGGTAGTCCATTGTAATATGATGACCTCCATCCTTCTTTTTCAGTATTAGCAAGGGGGAGGCTCATGGACTTTAGGAAGGGGCAAGCAGTCCAGTTTCTAGAAGTTGTTTGAGCTCTTTAGACACCTGAGCATCCTCTACACAACTACAGCAATAAGGTTTAGCACAGAAGGGGGGAGCGTCACCAGTATCAATCTGGTGAATGACGCCTTTGGCTAGACTATAATCAGTGCTATCTTTAGCAAAGATATCTGAAAACTGATCTAGCAAATCAAGCACCTCCTTCTTCTGGACTGGAGATAGCTATGGGAAATCTTGAGCAGTGAACAATGATAGGACTTGTGGCTCATCCTCAGGTAAATTAAAGTCCTGGAATGTACCAAAAGGATGTAGTGATAGAGCGTCAGGGGCATTCAAAACTTGTCATAGCCAACACCTTCCCTCTAGGCACATGTATGGGGAGAACAGTTAAGTTGGCAACCAGCAATTGAACAGGGTCTTTATGAGAGACATCCAAGATTCCTGGACAGAGATAGGGTTTGTTGCGTCCTAGCAAGGGAGGAGAGTATAACTCTAGGAACGTACACTTGGGTAGCTCATAGAATATTTGGGAGTCTAGAATAGCCTGAGATCCAGGGGGATAGTTACAGCAGAAGTAGTCAGGAGAGGAATCCCCTCAGATGCAGGGTAAGCCATAGGGGGACACTTCATGTTGGATGAATAAGTACAGTATTTTAGGGTGAAAACACCAGTGGTGTACTCTAAGACATACATCTCGAGGTGCTTCCTGGGAACTTTAACTGGCTCTTCAAAGATCAGAGGGACCTCATATCCTAAGATAGAGAGGTAGCCATCCTTTAAGTTTCTGATTTCATTGTATTTCCTAAGGAATTGAGTACCAACAAGGAGGTTGTAGCTCTCATTCTCCAAGACAACAGCAGGGGCGGCCAAGAGTAGGTTTTCAAACCGCATAGGAAGAGCAGAATAAGCTCCTATAGCACAAGTCATGAATAGCCCAGCTGTGTCATACGACTAATGATAGTCAAGGTTGGTGGCAAGTTTGAGCTTCTTGACAAGCTTTGAGGAGACAACATTCACAGGAGATCCAGTGTCCAAGACGGCCGTGATCTTCACCTTTTGGATGGATATTTCCACACAAGTGGTAGTATGACCAAAGGGAGGGAGGAAAGCCAGAATTTCTTGGGCTTCTGTCAGTTCTTTGTCCCACTTTTTGATCATGCATCTTAGGCCTGGGAATTCATTATAGACTGTCTGGAGAGAGAGCAAGACTGAGACATTTTTGAACACAGTCTCAGCAACCTCAGCAGCTTCATCAGAAGATTTGACAAGCACGGGAGATCTCTTGGCTTGAGTGAGGTAGGGGCAAGAGACAACCTCTTTGGCTTCAGGAAGAGTCTTGGAAGTTGTTGTAGTTTTCTCAGAACGTAGCTTATAAGGGACTGCAATAGTTTCAGAGACAGTCAGGACTGAATACCCATAGGTGTCAGGATCTTCCATATCAGAATTTTCCATGTCAGAGTCATCAGATATGTCATGGAATAGCAGCATAATGGGAGGAGCCTCAGTGTCAGCAGGCTCAGAGTCAGCAATGGAGGTGGGATCAAAGAAGACTGGGAAGAATTTTCAACCAAGAGCGTCTCTGCCTCTAGGTTGACTGTTCTTTTCCTGCCTGTTCTTTGGGATAAGCTCCTTCAACTCAAGGATTGGTGAAGCCTCAGAAATGGTGACCTATCTGTCCACAGTTATGGCAACCCTGCCACCGAGGAGGATTCTGTGAGTTCATGGTGAGGATATGCGGGCCATGTGAAGACAAACCAGAGGTAGAGGCGGCACAATTCTCTTGCACAACTGCCCCAGAATGAGTAAGGTGCATATCCTGCAACAGTGTCTTTATGCTCTTCATGGAAGAAATCATGGCTTTATGGGCCTTGAAGTGAAGACGCAGGAGCTGGGTAACCTTGAGGGTTGAGCGCAAGCCATGTACGCTTCATATGCGGTCAACTGGCGGCTTGTGATCATGTAAATTCATTTCCCCCTTTAGCCCTGGATAGGACAATCTCCCTGTGTCGCACAAAAAAATCTGCTCAAAAGCCGGTCAGGCCCCTTAATTCCCTTGAGGATTTAGCCCACACAATTGACAAGAGATTTGTATTGGCATACTCTTCCCAAGTCGTAAATACTGGTGCTTTGGACTCTGTCCCCACTTGGGAGGAATCTCTGATTAATTTGGATTATTTTTTGGCTTGGGCCTGTCCACACTTAAAATTAATTAAGTCTAAGCATTCAGGTCGCGCTACTGCCATTTCTTTAAATGCCAATCTAACTGGGTTGAACCATTCAGTTAACTCCAACCAATCAGAGTTGAAGTAAGAAATTAATGAGAAACCCTCCAACCCTTTGGATCCTCCTCTGCAAAATTTCTCTGCAAGCCAATCAAGTCCCATCCCTGAGTCAGGTGACTCTTGAATTCAAGTTCCTCCATTAAAGCAAGACAGGGGACTTTCAGTCCCCTGCTTGCTCATTTTTCAAAATTAAAGTTTCAACTTTCCTAACTGAAGTTTTGTATTTTTGGGGCTCTTCTACTGGTTCCCCTCTATTCCTGGCTTTGTTAGTATTGATATTACAATTACTTACCTTCCCTACCTTCCCCTGGTTTACGGTGTTGTTTTCAAAGTTGCTACAGTTAATGTTAGTGTTATTGGCTGTGCTTACCTTAGCCGTTTTTGAAAATCTAGTTCAAATTTTAAGATTAGTATTGTAATTGCTATAAATTCTTACTTTAAGTTAGAAATTATTTTCCTTTTGCTTTTGAGCTCCTTGGCTTTTAATATACACTTTACACTCTGTAAACCTGTCCACAAGGCAACTGATATCCCGCGGCCTTTGTTCCTTTCCCTTCTCAGCCTCCCAGTAACTTTCTTGCCTGTGTTTGTCTGTTGGTTGTTCTTTTTTGGAACCATTTACTGTGATAATCAAGAGAACTTCAGGAGAAACAAATCTGTCATTACTGGTCCCAAACTTGGTCATTAAGAGAAATGTTGGTCCCTCTTGCCAAGTTTGTTGTTTATACCTTGGTGCCAGCTCTGGTAATGATATGGTGTACTACCCCAGATCTGTGGGGGCGTATTTCTCATACCCTTCACTGTGTTGGTGCTGACCCAGGCCAATTCATGCACTTACTGGAAGACATCCCTGGACACACCCAGGATATCCTTGCCACCAGTGAGAACATTGTGAGAAGCTTGACATGTGACAACCTCAAGCTCACTGCCCTTGACCCAGTCCCACTTGTGACCCCCAGGCCAACCCCCTCCCTTCTCCTCCCTCAGAGATCCCAGTCCCACTGATCTCAGAGGAATACTTGGATGGACAAGAGCTCAGACCCAAGTGTGCCTCCTGGTTGCTTGGTGGGATGCTTTTGGTGAGCTTGGACTCATACTTCCCCCATCTATCTGCCGCATCCTCCCTATGGACGCCCCTTTGAGCAGCCATCCCAGTCTTACACTGGATGATGTCCTGGTGGATCTTTCCCCCAGGATGGGAGCCAAACTTAGTTAGTTTAGCCCCCCTCTCTCACACATCAGTTGTTGTTCTTCCATGTAGAATCTATCTGCAAATTCAGCTAGAGTCTCCTTAGGTTTTAAAGCAATGTGCATGAAGACGTCCTTCTTCACTTCCAAACTAAGGTCACCACCAAATTTGTCAATCAGAAGTTGCTTCATATCTTCCCAGGTCTCAATGGTGGGAAGCTCTGGCACTACTACCTCTTGACAGGTCAGGTGCAGACAGGTTAGAATGTTTTCCTTCTTAACCTCATCTGAGGCTCTTTTCATGGCAGTTTTGTAGATAGTTAGGAAAGCTGCAATGGTTGAGATTTTGGGGTCAAAGACTTGCTTAAAGGTAGGCTTAAAGTGTGCTTCCAGGGTTGGGCCATCATTGTTGCTATTGAGTACATTTATGTGTGGGGAGAATTCTGCTTTGGATTTGGTAGGGGGCTGTCTGGCCCACAGCTGGCAAACACTTTCCTCAAGGGTAGTCAAGGTTTCAGCAGTGCAGGTGCCCGTATTGTTAGCTAGGGTGGTCTGTTGCTCAGTAACATCCAGGCGCTGACCCTGTGCAGTTACTACCAAGGACAGTTCAGCCAGCCAGGATGTAAGAGACGGATCCACCAAAAGGCAAGGGGCAGACCTGTCATTCACGGAATCAATTAACTCACACATTTATTGTATGTCTTTATCAAGCTCAGAGTGGTCTTGTTTCAAATGATCCACCTCATTAGCTAGAGCTATCAACTCTCTAGCACAATGAATGCGGGGAGCTTCTGACAAGCCAGGGCAACAGCCATCTTCACCAGCAACCCCAGTCAGACTAACAACAAACACCAATACCTCATGCAAGGTAGTAACCTCTTGTTGTAAGTCAGCAACCTGAGTTGTCAGAGCAAGCACTTGAGGATCAGGCTGAGGGGCTTCAGTGGGGCAATCCTGGCTGCGGGTGGATGCTCTTAAATATCAAATGGCATTCCATAGTCTCTGTTTCCTAACCACTAACTCATCAGATGGAGAAGAAGGCAGGGCATCTGATTTGGAGGTAGACAGTTCATTTACTTGTGTCTGGAGTTTGGCAATGATGACAGCGGTAGCAGCCCTTCTTGGTCAAAGTCCTCACCAAGTTTGCGGAGGCTCTTTGCAGCATGGACTGCTACTTGCTGCAATTGGTCAAAGGAATAAGCACTGAACTTGTTAAGTTGTTGTACAAGCCGCTAAAAGTTGTTGATATAGGTGTTTATAGTGGAATCTACTTGGGCGGGCCAGGGCTGTTCCAACTGGTGGAACTCATGAAGACGCTCTCCAATATACTTGGGGATGGGCTGGCGCATTTTTTTGATGGAATTAACCAGGCAAGATTGGGAGGTGACATAGTTGCGCTGATTGTCTGATACTAAGGAAAACAGGAAGTGGATCCACTGCTGGTAGGCTACAAACTGATCCCAGTGATGAGTAACAGTGGCTTGTAGAGAAGAAATCTCCTGAACGTGGAGCCCTAAAACCATTTGATGATGGGCTAAGGTGGATTGTACAAAGGATGACAATAAGTGTTCAGCAGAGCCAGCTGCTGAGAGGAGATGCTGTGGAAATTTTGGGGCTATAATCAATTTGTAGTACTCTGCTTGGCTGAACTGAAGCTGGAGGCAAGGGATGGCTCCATCATGGGCTATCCCAAGAGCTACCATCATGACTTGTTCTAAGTCAGGGGTACCCAAAGGGTAGGCCACTAGGCAGAGACCACTCCCAAGGTTCAGTACAGTAGGGACAATAGGTGGGTCAGTGATGTCTTCCTCAATAGGAGGACTGGTAATTTCAGGTGAAGTTGGCTCTTGTATGGGAGGAGGCAAAGGTCCTGAAAATGTTGTTGCAAAAGGGGTAACTGAGGGGCTTAC
The DNA here is from genome assembly GCA_014839935.2 of Entomophthora muscae. NCBI lineage: Eukaryota > Fungi > Entomophthoromycota > Entomophthoromycetes > Entomophthorales > Entomophthoraceae > Entomophthora > Entomophthora muscae. The sequence continues at coordinate 47,914 of QTSX02005871.1, read as the reverse complement.
AGCCCCTGTAGTGAGCACCATTTTTGTCGTGATCTGAGGCGCGGCACAGAGTCACAACAGGAAATCCTAACCTTAGGATTGGATTAGTACTAAGTCTCAGTTAGAAATGGCAGGGAAGGCTATGCAATTAACTTGTGGCCCTGATTGAATAATATCTGCTAGACATGGCTAGAGAGGCGCTGAAGTACGTGAAAACACAAAGACAAGAATGTGAATAGAGCTTAAATTTTATTGGGTATAAAGAATGGGATTATATACTGTGTAGCTTTATCACAAAATAGTACATGGATGGTAGGATCACTCGGCACAAGAATGAGTGGGGCAAGTGAGTTGCGCAAAATCAGGAAAACAAACAATTGAATTTCCCAATTCAGAGCCAGCCTCATTTTGAGGGGCAAAAGCAAAAGAGAGGGATTTGTCCTCAAAATAACCCATCAAAGGCAAAATCAAAACATGATGAATGGTGGCATTCACAACACAATTTTTTCTGATAGAGTGAGTAGTATATGATGAGTGCTTTGATAAACTTGAGTATGTTTTTCTTAAAAGACAAGTCTAATAAATAGCTGTCTTCAAAGGACTGTATGATAAGGGGCTTAGCTATATTTTTTGAGCTCTTTGAGGTCTGTTATCAGGTGAATGATTAATGGGTTGATGGCTAAGTTGTAGAGGATAGGGCTGAGTGGGTCTTTCTGGTGTAGTTCTTTGGAGATAGTGATCTTCTCAGTCTCTCATGAGCTGTTGACACTATTATGGTTAACTCCCTAATTAGGGACCTAGTTCAGGCCCTGATGATGTCTGATAGTAGATTTACCTTCAGGCATGCATCAAGATATGCTCATGATATCATTTCATATATATTTTCCTGGTCTAGGAAGATGACAATCTCTTTCTGATTCTTGTACATCATGACTTTTTTTACAGTGTGAGCATTATCTGCAATAATTCTCCCTGGGATGAAACCATGTTGGCTTTCATTCATGGTATTGGGTATGGTTCCACTTATCTTAGATACTAGAATTTTTCTCAAGAGTTTCTGGTTTGTGTTAGGGAGTGTGATGAGTCTTCAGCTCTTCATGTTCTCTATATTGGGCCTTTATTGTTTAGAAGGGTTTCCCTTTTTTCTTCTCTGCTTGAAATGATCACTTCATTAGACAAAATGATTGAAGACCTCCAGGAGAAGTTCAGCTATCATCTTGATGTGATGCTTGTAGAATTCATATGACAGTTTACACGGAACAGGTGCTTTTTCTTTGGGTGTATTCTTACTGTTTTCTCAAGATCTTTTTTTACAGGGGACATCTCTATCATTTTTTGGCTTCCAGGAACTAGTTCTAGGCACTTTTCAACATATTTTTGGTCAAATGAATCTTCATATGTCTAGATTTTCTTATATAAGTTCCTTTTTTCTTCAGGAGCTGTTTCTTTATAATTGTAGTTTATTCAATCTTTTGATATTTCAAGAAGGGCTTTCTGTGTCCTTCTTGTCCTGTATAATAATATGATGTCTTTTATGTAAGCTTTTGCTTGATTGATAGTGCAGTTACTACCTGGTTTAAAGTTCCTGTTTCACTTTGGTACTTGATAGGGAATCCAAACCTAGAAAAACTAAAAAGTGCCTTAGAAAGCCCACTTTGACTCTCTCTAGATCAGAGGCTTGGTTTATAAAGTAGATTAAAAGTATGTCTCAGTATACCCTCACAATTATGTGGCTACTCATATGAATTGACAGCCCCAATCTGGGATGAAACCCTGTCAAAATGAAGGTCCCTAATCCTTGAGATTAAGCCCCCTTTGAAGATATTTCATTTCAGCCAATAAAAAGACAATACATTAACATCCCCAACTTTCTTCCTTCATGCCAAAAAATGAAGTTAAAGTTCTGAAAATTGATTCATAGGCTGTAAAAATAGAACCCTAGGCTATTGGGCCAACAACTTGCCAGAGCCTGAAATCTCCAGGTTTCTGATATCCAGTGGCAAACTTTTACAAGTCAGCTTGCTCCAGAAAATGATTGTCATTCCCCCATCTTTCCCAGCCCACAAAAGCAACAAGAAGCTTATTGCTCCCTGTTTACACATTTTTAATAAAATGTTGCTTCTGACAGCTATATTTGATTTTAAAATGGTAAAAATCATCCAGAACAAGGTTCAAACCTGTCAGGGATCCAGCCTGTGGGGGGCCCAGCAGGAAGGGCCCACCACAAGATTGGTGCTAATTTTACAATATAAGATAACAATTTGCCCAGGAGAGCCCAAGGTCCGCTTGCAGGTATCATTGAATCAATCAAGCCAGTAAGAGTGATATACATCACCCCAAATATCTGAGTGGAAGTGAATTCATTGGCTGCAACAGATTCTTGTGGGCAGTCGGTCCGCGGGGTGAGAGGTGGTGTATTGGAACCAAATATGTGGGCAGCTAGTTGTACTTCTCGCGGAATACAGAGGTGGTATGATAATTTTGGTGCCCTCTCTGTAAACAGTTTCTGTCTCTCTAGTTCTAGCCTCTGGATTGTAGATTAGGATTTCCTCTAGGGTAAACTCTGAGTACGCAGGGTTGGGTGGGTAATCAGTGAAATGTAACAGGCCAAAGGGAACTCCTGGTGGACAATAGAATTCAGGCGGCTGGTCCGCGGTTTCTTGGGGTTGATGAGTGTGAGACACGGAACTGCGAGAGGTAGACTGCAAAAGAAATAGAACTAAAATAAAATATGTAATAACCTGGTTGAACCAAAGGTTCATGTCACTTTATTGCAAGAATGACAATGGGCAACTTTCTGACGGTCCAGGGTATAAGTATACCCATCTGCCAAGGGTAAACTTTTATAAATTTCTTTGGCCCAGGTGCTGCTGTCTACCAGGCTTTCCAGTCCTCGGTGGCATCCCTTGCGGGAGTTAATTAATTGGTTGATTTGAACTGAGAACACTCAAATTTCCTTAACAGGTCATGGGGTTGGTCATCTCTGGGTGGCCCACGTTCTATAGGAAGCTTCTTTGTTTCCCCTTCCGTGGTGGCCCAAGTTATTTTGGGATCTATGGCTTGGCCTGCCCGCTGATTGGTTGAGTTAACAGGAACCTTTAGTGTGAGGAGTGTCAATGTAGATGGTTTTGGTTCATCAAGCTTTAGGGGATTCCCCGAAGTCAAAACCTGCTCTGGTTTGAGTCCAAAAATCTGCGGGCGGCTGGTCCTGCGGGCTGGCGGCCCGCAGGGTATCAGGGTTGAATCCCGTAGTCGAGGTTTTCCTATGAGCATGGTCAACAGGAGTTTGTCACTCATGACAAAACCTGTGTCCTATCTTCCCAGCACTTTCTTCTAAGCGTGAATCTACTACATGGTGTTCATCAGAGATACAGTTTGAATATAGTGATATTATTGCTGTTTTGATGCATCTTGTACTTCTGAACCCTATAGCACCCCCAGAACTCCTTCATATTGACTAAAGGCTTCCAGAATCTGTCCCCTACACCCAAATCTTCTCAGGAGTTTGAACTTGCTATTGTCACTGTCTCATAGTATTTCATTTCTCAGCTATGTGGTTCCATTAGCTGCACAATATTTTTGTAGCACTGGATCAATTTGATTTCTTTTGAACCTTCTTCCCAATAGATATATAATGGTATTCTCATAAGCAGACACAGCTTTGCACTCCCACATTGGTTCTGCTGCCTATCTGCCTGGTCTTATTCTTGCCCAGGTTATATCCAAAGTTCAGCATAAACCTTCTGCCTGGCCCCTTGCCTGGGTCTCTTTCTCTCCAGCAACAGAGCTTTACAACCCTGGACATTGTTTACTGTTAATGATGATGTGCCCCCTCTTGGCTCCGGTTTTGAGCCCCCCTGTTAAAGCTCCAGGAACCTCCATTGACAATTGGCTGGTACCATGATTTCAGCCATACACAGATAATTTTCATATCTTTGATGTACTTCTTTTGAAAGGTCTCTTTAATTAGCAATCCCAGTACTTCTCTGGGTTGCATCCTGATGGTACTATTCACCAGGATAAAAATCTGGCTCTCTGAGTCTAGTACCCCTTTCTTACTATTGAACTGCGCTGCATTAGCAACTTACAAGGGGGAAAATGTTTGGAAACTAGATAATATTCTTTACTGAGATACAGAAGTTATATAGTTGTTGTGAATCAGGATAGTAGGAACATGATTATGAAGATCACTCAGTTGGATAGTTAGGGGTGGCTTGATCCTTGTATTGAGTCAAGCGCTGAACCGAGATGTCTACTGTACAGGGATTAGCATTTGGTCATGTTGCTGGATTTGGAAATTTGAGTTGACTTCCACATTTGGCTTTGGGTCACTGGGAAACCGGGTTATGGGTCACGAACCTATTTAGTCGGAACCTTACCGGGGGTCGACCCCGATGTTTTGACAGTGGTGATATTCTAAATCGTTTGCTATCGTCTTATCTTTGCTATAAATATGATAGCTACCTGGCTATGTATGCCTCACCTGATCGACAATGACAAAAACTCATTTATTTTACTGTAATTCTTGGCTAGTTTCATGGAACACTCGATGTTAATTACAAGATCTAACCTTTCTACCAGGCTCAGCGGCACTCTATCATGAGACACAGACATAAAATCTATTGTGTGGAGAACTTTATCATCAACCTTTTTCTAAGATAGTTTGTACTTCTTGGCGACAAGCTCATAACTAGTGATTTCTATCTTTAAACCCCACAGAGGATCTCAAATCACTTGCAAAGTGGCTTATAGCTCTTAAGCTGTACTCTCATTTTAAATAGATTTGCATTTTATACAAGACCAACAGGATAATATAAAATTACCTCTCTAGGGTAAACCATGATCTATAGCGATGGTCAGGGATAAGATAACAATACAAGTTATCTCTTAGTGATGCTATTCAGATCTTTCACCCTGACATTAAGATAAGATGAAAGGGAACTGTATAACTTTGCAAGATTTCTAGGACCACCGGAAGGGTTTAAAGGTTTGGAATCCAGCTGATGAAGCTGCGTGTAAGAAATACACCGCCATGCCAAAACGTATACTCAGCTACATTAAAGTACACCTTGTACATCATTGCCTGTTAGGCCTCTAGATGTCTAGCTGGTAACTATATCGGACTAGACAATCTTATTTCTACATTATTCCATGCCAATAAAATAATCGAGGCAGGTTGTTCTATCTTCCACATGCATGGATGAAACCAAACCATGAAGAGATTTGAATTGAATACAGGCCAACTATTTAGATCAAGACAAGCCCAAGTTTAAAAAGGATGCATGGTATATTTACTAGTTACAGACGGTAGGTAAAAAACTAGTCTGCTGCTTTCAAGAAAGAGGAGACAACATTACCTCAGTATAGGAGCAAGTGATCTTAACTGGTAGAGGCCTGGGACATCTTACAGTTTAGATCCCATGTTTGATCTCCCAGCTTAAAAGCAGCCACCAGGATTAACTCATACAGCATGGAGCTGTCTCCATGTTGACACTTTCAAAAGATGTTTTAGCTTTAGATTTTATGATTACACTTAAAAAAGTCACTATATCTTTTTCAAGACTTGAAAAAACTATCCTCAAATAAGAAAATAAAACCTTAGGATGGTTGGCATAGAGGGTGTTCCATGCTGTATGAGTTAATTACAGCAGTTGCCTTTATACACCCAAGCTCCAAAACTTGGCCTCAAGCAGAACATATGACATGAATGTCCAGAATGTAGATTAGCCAAGAGCAAGCCCATGAACCATAAGCTAATCATCAAGTTATTAAGAACCCCACAAAGGAAGAAACTTAACTACTAGCAGATAATGAATGGATATTAAAACTATAACAGAATGATTAAGCATGTGACTCTAAGGAATAGGCTGGTTTAAAATAACTATCAAGGGAAAGATGGTTACATTAACAGTTTTGAGCTCAAACATATGGCAAGGAAGAAACTTACTTATTAGCAGATAATGAATGGATATTAAAACTATAATATAGAATGATTAACCATGTGGCTCTAAGGAATAGGCTGGCTTAAAATAGCTATCAAGGGAAAGATGGTTACATTAACAGTTTTGAGCTTAAACATATGACAAGGAAGAAACTTACTTATTAGCAGATAATGAATGTATATTAAAACTATAATATAGAATGATTAACTATGTGGCTCTAAGGAATAGGCTGGCTTAAAATAGCTATCAAGGGAAAGATGGTTACATTAACAGTTTTGAGCTCAAACATGTGACAAGGCAGAAGTTTAAGCGAAGCATATATAGGAAGTAGAGATGCACGGAAAAGTATTCGCGAGGGTGGAAGCAGAGACTATGAAAATAGAGCCAAAAAGAAGGCTCTAAAAAAGCTTGGGCAGAAGAAAAAAGAAAATAAGTAGAAAGCATGTATTAAAGCCCAAGAAAGAAAGTCTATGAATCGCGAAATGCTAAAAGCGTTAAACACCAGCAAGCGCTGGGAGGCAGAAACTAAAGGCTTGGATGCCAACATAAGTGAATGGTAAGCCACTATGACCAAGTCAAAGAAAAGAGGCTGACAAACGCGAGCAAAAACACTTGGACAGAAAGACATTCTAAAGAGAAAAGCCAAAAAAGACTTAACCGTGGAAAGGAGGCACCATAGGGGCAGCTGCGGCGGCAGGCACGGCGTGAGGTGCGGGAGCCTGGGCAGAGAGATGCATGCGAGGCTGCATATAACGGGCTGGGTTGGCACATCTGTCCTTGCCGTAGCGCATCCCAAGACTGGCATAAAAGGGGTTAGTATTCATGGACTCAAAAGCCTTAATGGCATCAGCGAGACTATTGAAGTTTACAAAAGCCGAGTTTTTCTCAGGGATGATATGAACTTGTTCAAGTTCGCCAAAAGTCTGGAAATCGTTGCGAAGCTGGTCTATAGTCAGGCCTTCAGAGAGCTTAGGGAAGAAGATATTGCGACTGGCTCCCTTGCGGATAGCAGAGTCAATCGAAAAGGAAAGGGGCACAGGTTTTCCCCAGTTGGCGCGAACCCGACGCGACTTAATGTAGCAACCAGTGGTGTTGCAGAAGGAGAGGAATTCGGCTGCTTCACGGAGACCTGCAAAGGTAACAAAGGCACAAGTCTTCTCTGGTACGACACGGACAGAGAGTAGAATACCACCACGGACAACGTTGCAGATATCTGAAGAAGTAGTATCGGGAGGAATACCCCCAAGATAAACTTGGCGCAAGTTGCTGTTGGCTTCAAGTCCAACATCGAGACCGGGATGGCCAGGGAAAGTATTTTCTGACTTTTGTCCGTTGAGGGGCTTATCACAGCGATCCTTTCCGTAAGAGAGCTTCTTGTCGCTCCAGGCTGGGTTGGCGGAAAGATTATCGACACACTTGACGGCATTGGAGATGGTGGTGAAGTGCACAAAGGCAATCTTCTTTTCGTAAAGCACTTTTACGGTATCGATATCACCAAACTTTCCGAGCTCCTCGATGAGCCACTGAGGAGTATAGGAGTCATCTATGCCTCCCAAGAAAACACAGCGAGAGGCGCCCCGTGAAATATGCGAAGCAACAAGGTTGGAAAGGGGATACATTTTACCCCATCCGACAGTGACCTTTTGGTCGCGTAAAGTCAAGCCCTGAGTGGAAGAGTTGAAATGATAGTGGAAAAGCCCAGCGCCATAAGAATCAATAAATGAAATAAAGGCACAACCCTTATCAGGAAGGATGCGACAGGACTCGATCATACCACCGCGTACAAGGGTGAGAAGCTCCTCATAAGTGACTCCTTCTGGGATATTCCCAAGATAAATGGTACGGTTACCAGCATCAAGCGATACAGGGGCTATATACTGAGGCATAGCCATACCCATATGTGCGCCATAGTGGGCTTGGTACCCAGCCATATGGCCAACGGCGGAGTAGGCGAGCTGGGGAGCATGCTGCTGAGCCTGCATCTGGGGCTGCATTTGAGCCTGCATCTGGGGTTGCATTTGAGATTGAATCTGGGGCTGCATCTGAGATGGCATCTGGGGCTGCATCCGAGATGGCATCTGGGGTTGCATTGGAGGCCTGCATCTGGGGTTGCATTGGAGCCTGCATTTGTGATTGCATCTGCGGCTGACCTGGCATTTGAAGCTGTGCTGGCATTTGCCCTGGCATCTGGGAGGGAGGAGGAGGAACTGGTGCTGACCCAGGACGCTGCTGCTGAACAGTAGGGTTGTGGTATCCAGTGGGCATCTGATATCCGGCGCTGGCTAGCATCGACATCATGACATATGGGTCTTGGTACATTGTCATGGCAGTCTGGGCTTGATGAGCTTGAGCTTGCGCCTGAGCAATAGCTTGCTGATTATAGTACCCGGAATAGTCAGGGTACTGGTAAACAGCCTGCATGCGAGGCTTCTTAGCAGCATCATCAATAAGAGAAACGTTCGCTTCACGCTTCATGCTTTAGATAACTTTGTTGCAAAACTGAAGAGGTTGTGCTCTATTGTTAACAGTAGGAAGGAAACCTATAGCTGAAGAATGATATTAGGCTTGACTTCACTTCCAGCCTGGAAATTTTCAAAATGCCTGCTCTTCTGAAAGGCAATAGCTCAAGCATTGCAATGATATCTAAATGAAATACTATTGGCTAGCTGGCGACATTATGTCCCTACTGTGATTTGACTGGCTGCTTACTTTAAACCCTCTTGCTTGGGTTCATCATCCCGATTCGAATTCTCTAAGCCTCAGCTAACCTGCGAAAAAATCTTCAAAAGCCATCCAGGATAGACCTCCAATGCTACCATTGGAAATGTTTAAATTCCAAACTAAAACAACTCGCTCTAAATCGAGATTTGAAGCTTGAAAATGCTTATCCACCCGACCATTTTACAATAGCACGTAAGTTAAATCCATAATCGGATCGAACCCCGTTCGGTGAAAATTAACGGAATCGAGCCAACCAAGTATAGCGTAGAGTTACCTCTCATAACTCCCATTGAAACGACAGGTAAAGTGGCAATGATTCGGGGAAACATGATCCGAACCGTTATCCACCGCTTACCAAGCAAGCTATGACGAGCTAACCTCAGCCGTTCAAGCCCATCGTACTCTACATCGAAACCCTATCTTGAATCAACCGTCCAACCAACAGGCCCAACCATCTTTGCAGATACGAAAGCTGATCGAGCACCAGTAGTTAGATCCATCAATAAACCTTTAACTAATTTGAAGGATCCAACGCAGTATCCAAGTATTTCGAGCTCCTACCGATACCAAAAGCTGCATTTGTGGGACTAGTTTAACATGAAACCTAGGTATTTCTATTGGATAGATAGAGAAAATTCCACAAATCCTCAGAACAACCAACATTTATATATATGATCCAAGGCATATTTTCAGGAGACCATACCCCTTGGCTTGTCTAGTGGATACGGATGCAGCAGGCAACAGCATGCCCCACCAGACAATCAGCCCTAACTTAACCAAATAGGATGATGCCTTTCTCATGAGGGACCAGGGGCCAACATGACCAGGGAAGAGTCTAACAGTGCTGCACGTGAAATGTGAACTACTCCCAGGAACTGGTTGTTCTGCCTGATATGTCCTGGCTCAGAGAGAAATGGCCATGTTGGCTTGGGGGCAGGTGGTGGCTCCATGGGAGCTAGGTAGGCAGAGAGATTGTTATATTTCCCTCTAAAGATGAGAGAGTTGATTGTGATCAACTGGTTGTCTCTTACTACTTGATAGGGTTCTTCTATACTACTAGGCCTGACATACCAGAGAAGATCTTCATGGATTCATGTTTGCAACCTGGGTTGAGTGAGTATCCAAAGAAATGAACAGGATCATAGAGAACTTCAGGCAGGCAGAAGTAGTCCAGGTTAACTTCTCTTGTGTCTTGAGTTAAAAGGGTGGGATCACCAAGAGCTGATTGATTACTGGACTGGTGACAGTAAAAAATAAGAGTAAACTAAGCAAGTATTATAGAGAATCAAAGGTTCATAAAAACTTTATTTGGGTATAAAAACAATAAAGCACCCCTTTTAGTATCAGGGCTACATATATGTAATAATGGAGTTGCCGCAAAATTCTGAAGTGTTCACAAAATATGAATAAAATACCAAATGCCCAAAGAATTGAGGATGAGTAAAATTTTAAAGTAGAACTTTGCAGGCAAAAATCTCCAAGCAAAGGCATTGGTAAAGTGCAGCCTAAGAAAACTAAAACAGACAATAAGAAAATCAGAGATTGAGAAATGGTCACCAGATTTTGCAAGTAGAGAATCTCACAAGTTGGTTCAACAATTCCCCCAACTTTGAGATCAGAAGCATCAAAGAGCAGCGCAGAGGCCGCAACATTGACGCTACGGCCTGCAAGATATCTCACTGGCATGTACACAAGGAGAAGTTTCATGTTCTCTAAAACTTAAAACTGTAAACTAGTGTTAGGTTATGATGTTTATTGAACTACTGCAGTATTTCTGGTAAATTTTCAAGTGATGTTAGGTTGGGAATAACACTGATGTGGCAGGGGTCAATTATTGTCACCAGGCCTCCAGAATTGACCAAAAATTGTGTGATTTCATAAATTGTTTTTGGCGCCAAAAAACACCAAATCACTTGGTTTTGTGTTTTCACGTTTTCAGCAGCTTTTTGTCACAGTAGTTTCCATAATGCCTGGTATTGCCTGTCCTAATTGCAAAGCCAGGAAGTCAGGAAAAACAGTTCACCAAGTTAACCAAAACAACGGATTTAAATCAAACCATTGATTGAAAATGGGTCACTGCCGCTCCATTTTGTCAGCATGATTTGATTACCCAGTGCAAGTTGACACTGATAAATAGACGTAATCTGAGGGTCACCTGATAGAACCTTGTTTATCAGAATGATCAACAAAAATTAATCAAACAAGGGGTTTTTGCATGCTAGATGAGGTACTCTTTGGATAATAGAATGGAATAGGAGCCATGGATTCAGGTGGTATTGCTGAGTCAATAAGTTTGGTACATATTGGAAAATTTTCACTGTTCAACTCTAAGAGTTGAGTCCTCCCTAAAAATTACTCAATAAACTAAATTATCTCCTGGTCTAACTTTATTTAAAATCCATCCTGTAGTGATACAATACATCATCTCAAAAACACCATCTCAAAAAACATTATTTCAAAATACACTATCTCAAAATTATAGTAAAAACACCATTTCAATTTACAGCATTGCAACTATGAAAAACAGGTTTTAAAATTTAGTTTTTTTGAACTCCAAAAAAGTCCAAAAAGTCCAAAAAAAATCCAAAAAAATAATATTTTAATAACATTTCTAGGCTTAAAAAGACCTCAGAATTTCAAATCTGCAATAAAAAGAGGGTCAATTAGAAGCAACAAGGCTGCTTAAAGGGCAAAAGTCAAAATATACCCAAAAACAACCATTTCAATCTATTATAGCCATGATCCATACTTCAAAAAAGCCTAAAATATTATCAAACACTAAATGAAAGTCAAAGAATGATAAAATCAAAGGAAAAAAGAGAGAAGATAAAGAAGAGTTTATTGAGAAAGGCTCATGCAGTAGTTTTAAAAGCTATGGCAACAACCAAAAATACCTCAGATTTAAACAAAATGATTTCAGATTTGAACAAATTCCCACTATCAGAGTAAAATATACACTCTGTTAGCAGGGATTTTTGGCATTAATGGGCAAAATGGGTCAACACAGCAAAGAAGTGCTCATGTGCAAAGCAAAACCATTCAAAATACAATCCAAAATACATTGGTTCACAAACAAAATGGTGTGAATTGACTTTTGGTGTACATATGGGTCATTATTTTTCTTGTTATGCCTAAGCGCTGGACTGATTATTTTATAACTTAATTACATTATTCATATTCAAATTATTCAGAAAGATTAAAATACAATCAATGTCAAATCTTTAATTGATCTTGGGCTTATATATTTTAAAAAAAATAATTTATCAATTTTAGAATTGAAAATTGCACCTTATAATATTGCTGGAAATATCTTAAGTGCTACTACATACTATAAGCTAAAAATATTTATGATGAGTTGCATGGGAGAGTAATAGCAGCCCCAAAGCTATAAATGCTATTACCCTATCTTTGGCTCATCATAAATATTCTTAGTTTGCTTCAAAAAAAGGTTGTTGTTTTTGAAAGACTGATAACTCTATTTAAAATACACCCTCTAGTAAGCTGCCCTACTTCATGAACTTGCCCTAATGCACCACTAGCATCTTCTGATATTTTTGTTTCTCTGGTATCATCACGTGATTTCAAATGATAAGTTATCTCAGAATATTCTGAGAAACTTTCAAATGTTAAAGGTGAAGTATACAACTTCCCATCTTTCATCAAATATGAAAGATTAATGCACAGATTTTTAACTTTGAGCTCTCTCCTTATAGGCCTAACTTTTCTCTCATAAATATAAAAGAATGACTTTTGAGAAATATTTGAGCCTGATAGCGCTAATTTATATAATTCTTTTCTTTTTTCTTCTTGCTCAAAAATATTTTTAATATCATTTATGTTCTTAATATAAAGCTGATTTTCTTTCTATTTTAATGTTTTTGATATTACACCAAAGTGACCATCAACAATACTTTTCCCATGATATTCTACAAATCTATTGTATTTAATAGACCCTTTAATGTATTGCGGTGCCTCTTTAAATAGATAATATAAGAATTCATAGGATCTAAAATGGTTTCCATTATCAGTCCATACTTTGATATTATTTATTTTTTAAGCTTATCTGATTTAAGAAGACTTATTAGACATTCACCTGAAAACAAAGAATCATGAGACAATATTTGAGATAAAAATTCATGGTATTCATATTTAACTTTATTGTTTTCTTTAAACACCAATGCAAACCCCAATAAAGAAATAGATCTTTTGGAATAAAAACAGTTATTGGTTTCAATTGGACCACCACCAACTTTTAAATTATCCTTAAAATCTATGACTATAATACATGATTCATTATCTAATTCATTGATATCTTTCTTATATTCCCTATTTTGATGAGCATAAAAGTCTTGGTGCTGATTAATAGCTTTTAAGTCACTGTTTATAGATTCTGGCAATAATAAGTTTTTACTTTCACATTCTTCTTTTCTTTTTTCTAAGGATGATTTTAAGTTACAAATATTACACATGTCAGTTTGTTTTTTACTCTTTATTATATTTTTTGGTATTAATTTATAATAAGTTGAAAGTGATATTGAAATTTCATTTTTTATTTTCATATTTTCATATATTTCTTTTTTTGTTTTTAATAGAGAATATTTTATTTCAGTTGAATATTCATTCATTTCTTTTTCAATGTCTTTATAAATTTTTTCTGGTGCTTTTTTTTTGTAAACTGGCTTGTTTCAAAAGAATTTTCAAGTAGTTTTTTAATTATTTTTTTGATTATTTCTTTTTTTAATGAATAGTTATTATCTTTTTGGCTTTTTTTGTTTAAGCTTATATTTTTATTTATTTTTCTTGAGTATTCAAACTCACTTTTGGTTATATTAAATCCCATATCAGTAAGCTCTTTTAAAGAGTAACTGGAAGTAACCAGAGATCTCAAGGCTGGGAGATGCTTTTGAGGAGCAGATTTCAGAAGATCCTTTAAGTTGTCAATTATCTTATTTAGTTTCTGATTTTGAATTAAAGGAATGAACTCTGTTTTTCCAAAATCAGTTTGAGTGAGGAAGTGATTGATGAAGGAATTAAGATTGCCTCCAGAAACAAAGACGAATGCTTTCTTTAGCATAGCAATTTTTTCTCTTTTTGTTGATGCTCCCAGTGAGGAAAATGGCTTCATGGCAGAAGTAAATTTAACAGATTCCATAATATTGGATTTGTGATTGCTGATAAAGAGATGCTTTGTAGAGATGCCTTGCAAAAGAGTGCTGGTTGCAGGAATTATATCTTTTTGTGAAGATGGTTTGAAGTAAACCTTATGTGGTGCTTTAGCTCTTATATACCAAGCCTTATGCCACCATTCTGAAAGAAATGATGTGACAGCTTTATTTACAATTTCAACTTGAATTTATATTTCTAGAATAAATGAAATCCCCAGTTTTCATGCACAAGTGATATATGTGTATCAGCTAAGCATCAAATTATATCATATCCTCTTTGTAATCTATGCAAATCAATTAAAATGATGTATTAACTTAATTATAACTGTTCTGTATATTTTTAAAATGATAAAATATTAAAGAATTGTATTTAAAAAATGCTTAATTTGAGGTTCATAGTTCACTTGAACCTCAAAATTCATCTAAACAGCAAATAAATTAATGTCCTAACTTCAAACTACCATAAAATCCTAAATAATTAAGCTTTTTAAAAAATCAAATATGAAAATGATGCTCTTGATCTTATCTTTAATTTTTTCAAATAAAAAGCATATATTAATAAAATGAAAAATCAACTTTTTAAAGCTTTAAGCAATCTATTTTATTTCATTATCAAAATAATATAATAAAATCTGACATATGCTCTTTTAAATTGCTTTTGCTTTAATATTCAATATTATATATATATTACTATTTTAACATCAATGGAAAGATAAGATTCTTAGCTTCATTTTGATAGTTTACAGTGTGAAAAAATATTAACTTTTTGTTGAGTTATTACTGTTTCAAATATAAACATTTGTAATTTGATTTTTTCAAAATCGAACTGTGTTATGCTGCGACTTGGGCAGCATGTGTATTAGAAAATGACCTAATCCCTAAAATAATGACCCATATGTTTACTATTTGAATTGGTGAAAAAATACGCCCAAGCGCAGTGTGTCAAAACTCAATCCAAAAACGCAACACAATAGCAACTCACTATGTAAACAAAATCACTCAAATGTTGTGTGCAATGGATTGTAATCAAGAATGATACCAAGCTATCTAAAAAAGGGCACACAATCTGTAACACAAATTTTAAAAATATTGTGTTGGGTGTTTGAATTTGGCAGTAAAATCTGGGGAAATGGATGGAAATTATTTTGGGTATTCTATAATGGGCGTTGTAAAACCAGAAACAACTGATTAAGAAATAAAAAATCTATAATTGGTATATTGGGTGAAAAAATAAACAAATATCCATATTCAGATAAAAAGCAAAAATTAAAATTAGGGAGTAACTTAATTAAGTTTTATTTAATATTTTATTTAATTTTAAAATGGAAAAAATACAACAACAGAGTACCAATGCACCCGTTGTGCGCCGCGGTCGCGGTTGCCCCCGTGGGTCAAAGAACAGAGTTAGTGCAACACAAATGCCTACTCAGGAAGGAGATGGGAGAGGAGAGTTCAATAGTGATGCTGCACTGACACAGCCAGTTTGAGAAACAAGCTGCTAGGGTACAAAGCATCAACCCTTGGGTCCCCAAGCTGACCCGGAAGCCCACCAAGGTCACCTTCACCAAGAAAGTTAGAAACAAGGAGGTAGAACTTACTTTGTATGTGTTCGACGTTGTGTACCGACAAGAGTTGGTCCCATCAGCCATGCTGGAGAAGGTGAAGCCTGTACTTGATACTAGCTACAAGCCCTACGTCCAGTGATGGCAATCAGGAGGAGGACAAGGAGCCAGAGTTCTATAGAACTGATGAGGGACAGCTGGTCTTGAAGAAAGTTGCTGTGTTCTACACCAAGGTACCCATGCCCTGTGTTGTGCCCAATGCCAACAAGTCAATCCCCACTGCCAAAACGCCTGCCCAGAAGCGTATCCCTGATATCAAACACATCATCCTGCTTAAGCTAATGTGGGAATCTGGTGATTACAAGGCGGCTGCGGCTCTTGTTGGGGTGGATCCCAAGTACGCCTCAAAGACCTTGAACAAGTTTATTGATACTGGCTGAGTCCTTGCTGCGGAGAAATCCTTGCGTGTGTCCACCATGCTCACCGAGGAGCACAAATGGGCAATCCGCCAGTGGATAACCCGGAACTGTCATCTTGAACTGGCAAATATACAGTCAATGGTTAAATCTAATTTTGGGGTTGAGGCCTCAATTTCCTTTTACTACCATCTGGTCAAGAGAATGCGCTTTTCCTGGAAAAAGCTTGGGGTATCCCCCTACAATTGTAATAGTCCAGCCAACATTGACGTCCAGAAAAAATACGCAGAGGCGTACACTGCCCTCAAAGCCAAGGGGACAGTCAAATTCTATTACATTGACAAATCAGCATTTGCCTCGTCAATGCACAATGGGTATGGGTATGTCCCCAAAGGCTCAAATGACGGGATGGCTTAGCGTGCTGCAGTCTGCGCCACAGCCTATTTGATGGTGGCTCTCCTTGGTCCAAAGGGGGTCAAGCTATATCAAATGATATTGGGTTCTCACAATAGCCGTACCTTTCTATCATTCCTCCAATTGGTCCAGGAGCACCTGAGGCGCACGAGCCCGGGCTTCACCAACGTCATTGTGCTGGACAATGTTGGTCTCCATAAGGTGGCTGATATTCTTGAGGAATTCCCAATGATTGACACTAGCATTGCAGTGGGCCCCAGCAATTGGCCACGGCAAATATGTGCCTTCTCTTCCTTCCTGCTTATTTGCCCTTCCTAAATCCCATTGAGGAAGTCTTTGGGTGGCTCAAGCAAGTTGTCAAGTGAGGGACCCCAACTGGGACTAAGGACCTGTTTGATTTGCTGAAGGCCGGGATCCACACCCTCCCAGCTAAGACTGTGGCCAAATTCTATGGCCACACTGATTTGTTCATCCCTGCGTGCCTAGCCAAACAGCCAATTAATTAAAGGCTTAGTTTGTCCAACTTTTTTATATTCTCTAATTTACTATTTAAGATTTATTAATTATTATTTTATATTTAGAAGCTTCTAAGCCCACAATCACATTTGGCAGGACCATCAATAAAGGTTAGTAATTTATTTATTTTATATTACCATTTTTTATTATGCCATCTGAGGTTATCCCAAACACTTGATACTGGATTACACAAATATATTTATATCACTTTTGTCAAATAAATATAAAAATCAAATTAAAAAAAGTTAAATGTATAAGGTACAAAGTAGAATTGTATTTTATTAACATATATTATCATGCTTTTATGAAAACCTTCTCTGGGATTTATTTTGCAAAACTTGTTTGCTAAAATAAGAATTATAAAAATTATTTGTAATAAAAATAAATCTAAAGTGTAAAGATATTTATTGGAAAAGAGAGTTTTAAGGGCGCCTGTAAGGGCAAGTGCCTAAAGTCAAAGTGTGGAGATTGAAATCTCCAAATTGATGGATTTTTTGATCTCCGCACTTTTTTTTAATAAAAAATTTTCCCAAAAAATTTAATATTTTTTCTTAAATTTGACTTTTTTTAAAATGTTTTTACTAGTAGTTAAAATCAAAAAAACCAAGTTTGAAGTGCCCAAATTGATGCAATTTAAAACACACCTTAATTTAATTTGGCTTTTAAAATAGAATTTATTTACCCCTTTGAATAGAGGGGAAGAATCAAAAGTGCAAAAATCAAAGTGCAAAAAAATCTTCAATTTAATATTTGACACATCAAAATTAAAAAAAATTTAAATTTTAAATTTTTTTCTATATGTAAAAAAAGAAATCAAGAGCTAAAAAAAGTTTTTGTAACTTTAGGTAACTTTTTTAACTTTTTTTGTTCAAATATCAATATAAAATACTATTATAAGCTCTTTATTTTTAAAAAATAAAATTTTGTCTCATAAAAATTTATTTAAAAATTTACATATAGTTTCTTAATGGGTGCAGAAATTGAAAAGTAGTCAAATCAAAATCCAAAAAAGTACCAAAAAACTAGGACCACTTAATATTAAATTTTTGCAAAAAACTAATATTCTATTCACTATGTTTTATTAAGTTCCTCAAATCAAAAGTTAGAAAATTGAAAATTGACTTTTTAGATTTAGTCGCACTTTTTATAAGCTTATAAAAATTTAAATAATTAATAAAAACGTTTGAAATTCCTCATGTAAATTCTTTAAGACCTGATATTTAAATATATAAAAAAGAAATAAAGTTTTTTGTAGGTTTTTATTTTATTGCAATATTAATAAATTGGTGTGTTTTGGAGGAAATTTCAAAAAATATTAAATTAATATAATATTGTACTATATTTCCCTTGTTATTTCAGGGGACAAAATTGAAGTGCCCAAATCAAAGTGCACAATACAAAGTGCAGAAATTGAAGTGCCTAAACCAAAGTGCAATAAGATCTTGGGGTTTTTTGAAGGTTTCTCTCTTGAATTTTCTCCTTTCCCACCTCTCATTCCTCCTTAAAAGGAAGTTTGTTTGGCCCCTTGGCTGCACCAGGGGCCAAAAAACTTTTAAAAAATTTCTGCATTGTCAATAGGGTGGATTATATAAAATCTGATACCAAGTAGAAAAAACTTTCTTTTTCTTCTCTTCTCCTCTTCTCTTCTTCTTCTTATCTTCTCTTCTTCTTACCCTCAATTATCTTCTACTATCCTCTTTTCATTATTACCCTTGATTATCTTCTATTACCCCTTCTCCATTATTACCCTTGATTATCTTCTACTATATCTTTTACTATATGTATTAGAGTAAAATAAGATGTATAAAATGTTTCTCTTTGATACACAACTTTGAACTATCTATATCATCTTTTGGTGAAAGTACTGTCTTTTTAATACAAAAATATTTAAGTCTTCTTTTTATGATATGTAAGTGCAGATTCTTGATATCTTTGAATGTTGTGACTTATTATAAATAAGATATAAGTCTATATCTTTTATTAAGTACAAAATTGTATAGTATAGCTTTAATAAGAAAGTAATGTACTTTATATTATTTTAATAATAGACTTCTATAATTTTTATCATTAAAATAAGATCAATAATAAACCAAAATACCTAAAATCATATGCTTGTATCTTGCAGGAAAAATCCTTTATTTTGCTTATACTGAAGTATTATTATAGCTTTACATAAGCTGGAAATTAAATTAACCTTTTTTTTATTAAACTTATAGTTTACAAAGCAGTTTTTGTGTAGTTTCATATTTTATATTCAATTTAATACAGTTACATATAAGTTCTAGTCTAATTTTGCTTTTGAAACTAAAATAAACTTTCTTTTAAAAACAGCTAATTTAAGAATCTTTTTATTATCTAGTATATGTTTTTTATTGCAGAAATAGATTTCTTGGGGTCTTTTTAGTCTAGAATTTTTTTAGAATATATAGCTTTAAATTATAAACTGTATTTTTTTCTGCTTCAAAGTTAACCTCTGGAAAATCAATTTTTGCACTCTGATCTTTGATATTTTTGATTTGCACCCACTAGTGTTTCAATTTTTGCACTTTTTTGGGGGTCCCATTTTAGATTTTTGCACTTTAAACCTTAGGAACTTTAACCTAAGGAACTTGCTTGCCTGTAATGGGTTTGGCAGTATGTACGCACCCCGCAATGGAGGTGGCGCACAACCTCTACTGCCACACCGTGGATGGTGGATACACCTGTATTGAAGTATTTGCGCCTGCTGTTAAAAGGAAGGAGGGTGAGGTGGGAATGAAGGAGCAGCTTTTCTGGAGGGGCTGCAAACCTGAATATGCCAGCCAGGACCAAGGCGTCCTAGATGACATGATCAACCAAGCTGTATCCAGGGGGGACCTTCTTCCCATCCAGGGAGAGCCGGGCCTTGTCAATCCCAAGAAGGACCCTGTCTAGGTCTTCCATGCTGGCGCTCATTCCAAAGTAGAAGAGATACCCAAGGTAAACCACCAGATGAAGCCTTTGCTGGGCAAAGGCTTCAGTAAACTTGTACAATTTATTAAACACTGCACTTATTTTTTTCTCATGTTTTGTTTTAGCAAAGGTGAGATCCATTGCCAGAGTGACCCCTGTCTTGTTGGCACTCCAGGCCAGCCCAAAGTCTGCCAGGAGGGTGTTAGTCTTCTTGACAGCTGTTGCGTCTGAAACAGCCAATTTCCCCACCGTGCGCCCAAAGTTCTCCAGAAGGTAAGATAGGGTGTGCTCCAAGGGGTAGCAGAAGCAAGCAGCCGCATGAGCCCGGCCTATCTCTGGGACATTCTTGAATGGGAGCATTGCCAGGACGTCCCAAACAAGCTCAATAGAGTTTATACAGTAAACTCCACTGAGGTTAACTGGGTCCAGGCGGATCAGTTGGGCATCCTTGTAGGCAGTAACTGCCCACTCGGATGCCCCCTTGTCATGTGTCAGCCCAGACAATGCCTCCCGCAACATTGGAAAGGACCCGTGGATGCAGTCCTCCAGCTCCTGCAAGAAAGAGGGGTCAGATACAGCTGCTTGGCCACATGAGTGGCGTAGTTGGCGTAGAATGTGGCAGGGGCAAAGGGGACCAGGACTTGGCAGAGTTCACCGTCTATGTTCTCAAAAAACAAGTAAGTATTTAAAAAGTTTTATTAATTTTATTTTTTAGGTTACCTTCACAGGTTTCCTCCATGCCTGCAGCTTTGGCAGGCTTGACCATTCTTGGCACAAGAAGTTGAGCAGGCAATTAAATATCCTCTTTCTTTGCGCGCTTTGCAGGTTTCAGGTGGGCATACATTTCAGGGTTGTCAACCCAGACAGACGGCGCAGAAAGATTGTACACCTTAAACTGGAGGCCCTCAACCACTGTCTTCTGAATGTTTAGTAAGCGCTCAATTGTCTTCTCAGGGGTGTCTGGTATTTTAGGCATAAGGGCCTTTGCTGACACCTTGTCTATTTTGTCTCCTTCAAGAACAGCGGACTTAACTCTTGCTTTGACCTTGTGGTCAATTTCTTTGATCTCTGCAATTGCAGAGTAAGGTCCTTCAAAAGCTTCTCCAATTCTCTCATTGATTTTTCACTAACATTTCCTTATGTTTTTATAGCTCTACCCCCAATAAAATCTGTATTATTCTGATTGTCGTGTTCTGAGGCGCGGCACAGACACACAACAGGGAATCCTAACCTTAGAATTGGATTTGTACTAAGTCTTGGTTAGATGAAAGGGAAGGCTATGCAATTACCTTGCGGCCCTGGAATAATAATCTCTACTAGTTGTGGCTAGAGAGAGGTACAGAAGTACGTGGAGACAGAAAAGACAAAAATGTGAATAGAACCTAACTTTATTGGTGAATTAGGAAAAGGAATATATAGTGGTTGTTGATACCACAAAACACTACCAGGATGGTAGGATCACTTGCCACAAGCATGAGTGGGGCAAGTGAGATGCACAGAGTCAGGAAACCAAACAATTGAATTTCCTGATTCAGTCATCAACTCATTTTGAGAGGCAAAAGCAAAAGCAAGAGATTTGTCTTCAAAATGACCCACCAAAGGCAAAATTGACACATGGTGAATAGCAGTATTCACAAAATTGCCCTCCCCTAGATTGGCCTTAGGGGGGTGGTACTTGCAGAGGAACTTGGCATGCACTTGAGCAAAGGGACAACCACTGGAGAAGAGCTTTACAGTGTATTAAGACCCTCATTTAAAGGTCACTTCCAAAGGGCCAATCCACAGAGTGTCCAATTTATGCGCGCACCCACCCACTCTGTGTTGGTAGAAAAGAACATGGTTGCCAACATCAAATTCAGGCAGGGGGAGCGTCCAGCATTATTGGGAGACAGCTCAAGCATCTTAGTTTTGTATTCAGAAGTGTAGGCAGTGACCTGTATATCAATTATGCGGTTGACTAGATCCTTGATGTGGTTATCAGGATTCATGGCCTTATCAGAGGAAAGCAGGCTCCCCCAAGAGCAATAGGATAGTAGCCTCTTGCCCATACAGCATAGCAAAAGGGGAGTACCCAGTGACACAATGTTTGCTAAGACAATACACAAAGAGAGCAGCAGGTAAGTATAGGTCCCAGTTGGCAGCGTCAGAGTAGGTGAGCTTCCTCATGATAGAGACCAGTGTTGAGTTTGCACGCTTAACTGCCCCATTGGTAGAAGGGTTGTAGGGGGCAGAGAAAGACTGGTGAGACCCCAAAGCTTTGACAACAGAGGTTACCAGCTTAGCATTGAAGTTAGTCCCATTATCTGAGAGCAACACTTGAGGATAGCCATGGCAGTAGAAAGCATCTTGTAGCAGGAAGGCAGCAGTTTTCTTAGCCATGATGTCCTTTGTAGGGCAAGCCTCTACCCACTTGCTGAAGTGATCAATAGCAATCAGGATAAAGCAACACCCAGAACGTGAGCGGGGGAGAGGTCCTACCGCGTTAATGCTGACAGTATGAAAAGCATGTTGAGGGGGAACTAATTTGAACTTGTGGGCAGCAGCTTGAGGCCTCTGCAGCTGGCAGTTGTGGCAACTAGCTATGATGTCTGGGATCAGCAGGCAAAGGGTTTCCCAGAAGTAGTTCTTCTGGAGCCAGGCATAAATCTTGGCAACACCTCCATGTCCTGTCTCCTTATGAGCTTGCAACACCAACGAGAGGCAAAGACTGGGTCATACATAAGGCAGATATTGATCTTGTACTTTCTTGAAGAGCTGATTGTTGTGTATGAGGGTACCTTTGGATATCTTGGACAAGGCCAGTCAGACCTCTTCTGTCTTGTTTTACCAAGAAGAAGGGTATCCAATTAGTTTGTACAACCGGTCAGCCTCCGAAGGATGTAAAGCAAGAATGGGCATTATGGATAGCCCATCAGCGTTCTGATGTTGAATCCCAGGGCAATGGAGCATAGTGAAGTTCATAACCTTGCAGAAGTGGGGCCCATCTAGCTAGGCGCCCTTCTGGCTCCTTAAGTTGTTATAACCATTTAAGCAAAGCGTGGTCAGTGACAATTGTGAAATAGGTACCATACACATAGTGGCAGAACTGTTTGACTGCATGCAACATGGCAAGACACTCCTTATCTGTAACACTATAATTCTTCTCATGCTTGTTTAGCACGCAGGAAGTGTAAGCCACAGGATGGTCTACAACCTCATCATCTAGTTGGGCCAGAATAGCCCCAATAGCAAGATCACTAGTGTCAGTGTATAGGATGAACTCCTTATCATAGTCAGGATACACTAGGATTGGCGCCTCTTTGAGTTTTTGCTTAAGGGTTTCAAAGGCTTGCTGCTGACTGGCGGTCCATTCAAAAGGGAAATTACATAACAGCTGGACTAGAGGTTCACTAGTATCAGCAAAGTCAGGGATAAACTGTCTGTAGTAGCCCATCATCCCTAGAAAGACTTGTAACTCTTGCAGGTTGGTGGGCGGAAGCATTTTGTTGATGGCTTCAACCTTCTTAGTCATTGGGCAAATCCCTATCTGGGTTACTTCATGGCCCAAGAATTCAAGACGCTCTTTGAAGAAAGCGCACTTGGAAGGTTTTAGTTTGAGGCCAGCTTCTTGAATCTTTATGAACACCTCCTTGAGATGAGCCAGGTGATTGGTGAAGGTAGCACTGAAAACTGTTATATCATCTAAGTATACTAGGATGCATGACAGCTTCAAGTTGCGGAGGATGGAGTCCATGGCCCTTTGGAAGGTGGCCAGGGCATTGCAGAGTCCCTGCGGCATGTGAGTAGGCTCAAACAGCCCTTCAGATGTAATGAGCGCAGCTTTTTGGCAATCCTTGGGCAATAGGTCAACTTGCCAGTATCCAGATGCCAGATCCATTGCAGAGAAAAACTTAGAGCCTCCAAGACGTTGGAGGGCATCATCAATACACGGCAAGGGGTACAAGTCCTTCTTAGTAAAAGAGTTTAATTGGTGGTAGTCCATCACAATACAATGACCTCCATCTTTCTTCTTTAAGATGAGTAGCAGGGATGCCCAAGGACTTTGGGAAGGTGCCAGCAGCCCAGCGTCTAACAGTTGTTTGAGCTCTTTAAATACCTGGGCGTCTTCCAAGCAACTGCGGCAATATGGTTTAGCACGGAAGGGGGGCATTGCCAGTGTCAGTCTGATGAATAATGCCTTTGGCTAACCCATAGTTGGTACTGTCCTTAGCAAATATGTTGGAAAGTTGGTCTAGCAAGTCTAGTACCTCTTTTTGTTGAACCTGGACAGCTGTGGAAAGTCTTGCGCAGTGAACAAGAATAAGACTTGAATTCATCCCCAGGTAGGTTAAAATCTTGGAACATGCCAAAGGGATGAAGAGACAGGACATCAGGAGCGCTCCACAACTTTCCATATCCAACAACCTGCCCCCTAGACATGGTCATGGGGAGAACAGTCAAGTTGACTACCAACAACTGAGCAGGGTCCTTATGGGAGACATCTAGGATTCCAGGACAGAGATAAGGTTTGTTGCGCCCTAATGAGGGGGGAGAGTACAACTCCAAGAAGGTTTGTTCAGGTAGTTCATATGATATCTGTGAGTCTAGGATGGCCTAGGAGCCAGGGGAGATGATGACAGTGGACGTGGCTAGGAGAGGGATCCCCTCAGATGCAGGACAAGCCATGGGTGGACATTTCATGTTTGAAGAGTGGGTGCAATATTTGAGGGTGAAAACCCCAGTGGGGTATTCCAAAGCGCACGTCTTCAGGCGTTTCCCGGGAACTTTAACCGGCTCTTCAAAGATCAGAGGGATTTTGTATCCCAGAATAGAGAGGTAACCATATTTCAAGTTGATTATCCCATTATTTTCCCTAAGGAACTGGGTGCCAACTAAGAGATTGTAATTCTCGTTTTCCAAGATAACTGCTGGCGCAGCTAGAAAAAGCTTGCCAAACCACATGGGTAGAGAGGAGTACGCCCCTATGGCATGGGTCATAGACAGTCCAGCTGTGCCATACAACTGGTGATAGTTAAGGTCAGGGACAAGTTTGAGTTTCTTCACAAGTTTGGAAGAGACAACGTTGACTGGCAAGCCAGTGTCTAAAACAGCCTTGATCTTCACTTTTTGAATGGATATATCTACTCAAGTGGTAGTGCAACCAAAGGGTGGAAGGACAGCCAAGATATATTGAGCCTCTGCTAGTTCCTTATCCCACTTCTCAATCATGCATCTTAATCCTGAGAACTCCTTATAAACAGTTTGGAGAGGGAGAAAAACAGATACATTCTTGAAGACAGCAACAGCAACTTTGGCAGCTTCTTCTGACAACTCCACTAGCACAGGGGACCTATTAGCTTGAGTGAGGTAAGGGCAAGAGACAACTTCTTTGGCTTCAGGCAAAGGCTTAGCAGTAGTTGTAGTCTTTCCTGATCACAATTTATAGGGGACTGTAATGGTTTTGGGAACATCCAGAACAGAGTACCCATATGCATTGGCATTGTCTGTATCAGAGTCATCCAGGTCAGAGTCATCAGAGATATTGTGGAACAATAGGAGGATAGGAAGAGCCTCATTATCAGCAGGCTTGGAGTCATATATAGAGAGAGGGATTGAAAGAGACTGAGAAGAATTGTCAACCAAGAGCGTCTCTGCCTCTAGGTTGACTGCTCTTTTGGATCAGCTCCTTCAACCCGTGGGTTGGTGCAGACTCAAAGAATGGTGACCTATCTGACCACAGTTGTGGCAACCTTGGCGTTGAGGGGGATTTTGTGAGTTTATGGTAAGAATGCAAGGACCACGGGAAGACAAACCAGAGTTAGAAGCAGCTCAACTTTCCATATCAACTGCTCCAGAATGGGTAAGGTGCATATCCTACAACAGCGTCTTTATGCTCTTCATAGAGGAAAGCATAGCTTTATGGGCTTTGAAGTGAAGACACAGAAGCTGGTTAACTTTGAGGGCTTGAGCGCAAGCCATGTAAGCTTCATGGGCTGTCAATTGTCTGCTTGTTATCAGTTGCTGTCCTTTCATGTAGAATCTGTCTGCAAACTCAGCTAGCATCTCTTTAGGATTGAAAGTAATGTGCATAAAAGCATTATTTTTTACTTCCAGGATAAGGTCACCACCAAACTTGTCAATCAGAAGCTGCTTCATATCTTCCCACGTCTCAATGGTGGGTAGTTCAGGCACCACCACCTCCTGGCAAGTTGGGTGTAGGCAGGTCAAAATATGTTCCTTATTAACCTCATCTGATGCTTGTCTCATGGCAGTTTCATAGATAGTTAGGAAAGCTGCAATGGTCAAGGTTTTGGGGTCAACACTTGCTTAAAGGTAGGCTTGAAGTGTGCTTTGGGAGTTGGATCACCATTACTGCTATTGAGTACGTTTATATGCGGGGAAAATTCTGCTTTGGATTCAGAGGGGGGATGTCTAGCCCACAGCTGACAAACACTTTCTTTAAGGGTAGTCAGGGTCTCAACAGAGCAGGCACCCATATTGCTAGCTTGAGTGGTCTGACGCTCAGTAACATCTAGGTGTTGACCTTGGGAGGTCACTACTGTGGAGAGCCCAGCCAGTTGAGAGGTAATGGATGTCCCCACTGAGAGTTAAAGGGCAAACCTGTTTTTCACAGAGTCAATCAATTCACTCATCTCTTGTACATCTCTATCCAGCTCAGTATGATCCTGCTTCAAAGGATCCACCTTGTTGGCTAGGGCAATTAGTTCCCTAGCGCATTGGATTTGAGGGGCTCCTAGTAAGCCAGGGCAGCAGCCATCTTTGTCAACAACCCCAACTGGACTAGCAGCAGTTGTCATCATCTCGCGTAAGGAAGTAAGTTCTTGCTGTAGCTCAGCAACTTAAGCAGTCAACTCAAGCACCTGGGGGTCAGGTTGAGGAGCCTCAGTAGGCCGCCCTTGACTGCAAGTAGTCATACATAGCTCTTGAATAGCATCACATATTTTCTGCTCTCTATCCACCAAGTCATCAGAAGGGGGAGAGGGCGGAACATCTGCCTTGGGTGTAGATAATTCATTCACTTGACTCTGGAGTTTGGCTATAGCAGCGGTGCTGGCAGCTTTCTCTTGACCAAACACTGTACTGAGTTCATTAAGGCTGTTGGCAGCAAAGTCCGCTACCTGCTGTAGTTGCTCAAATGAATTCGTGCTGAATGCATTGAGCTTCTGCACAATTTGTTTGAAGTTGGAAAGATAAGAGTTCAAGGTGGAATCTACTTGAGTTTGCCAGGGTTGTTCTAGCTGGTGAAACTTGTGTAGACACTCCCTGACGTATTTGGGGATGGATTGGCGCATTTGTTTGATAGAATTAACCAAACAGGTCTGTGAGGTAACAGAGTTGCGCTGATTGTCAGATAACAAGGAAAACAGGGAATGGATCCACTGTTGGTAGACAGCAAACTGGTCCCAGTGATGAGTAACAACTGCTTGTAGAGAAAAGATTTCTTAGACATGGAGCCCCAACACCATCTGATGGTGGGCCAAGGCAGGCTGCACAAAGAACAATAGTAAGTGCTCAGCGGAGCCAGCTGCTGAGAGGAGATGCTGTGGAAATTGAGGAGCCACAATTAATTTTTAGTATTCAGCCCAACTGAACTGTAGCTGAGTACAAAAGGATGGCTCCTTCACGGGCTATACCAAGGGCTACTGACATGACTTGTTATA
This sequence comes from Entomophthora muscae, assembly GCA_014839935.2. Lineage (NCBI taxonomy): Eukaryota > Fungi > Entomophthoromycota > Entomophthoromycetes > Entomophthorales > Entomophthoraceae > Entomophthora > Entomophthora muscae. The sequence goes on along the minus strand of QTSX02005871.1, from coordinate 20,607 downwards.
AGTAAGGGGTACCCATGGGGTAAGCAACTAGGCAGGGACCATTCCCAAGGTTCAGTACAGTAGGGATAATAGGCAAGTTGGCAATATATTCCTCAATAGGAGGGCTAGTAATTTCAGGTGAAGTTGGCTCTTGTATAGGCGGAGGCAAAGGACCTGAAAATGTGGATGTAAAAGGGATAACCAAGGGGCTTACAGCCCCTGTAGTGAGCACCATTTTTGTTGTGTTCTGAGGTGCAGCACAGACACACAACAGGGAATCCTAACCTTAGGATTGGATTCATACTAAGTCTTGGTTAGATGACAGGGAAGGCTATGCAATTACCTTGTGGCCCTGGAAGAATAATCTCTACTAGTTGTGGCTAGAGAGAGGCACGTAAGTACATGGAGACACAAAAGATAAAAATGTGAATAGAACTTAAGTTTATTGTGATAGTGAAAAGATTGGGAATATATACTGTGTAGCTTTACCACAAAACAGTACATGGACAGTAGGATCACTTGCCACAAGCATGAGTGGGGCAAGTGAGATGCACAGAGTCAGGAAACCAAACAATTGTATTTCCTGATTCAGTCATCAACTCATTTTGAGAGGCAAAAGCAAAAGCAAAAGCAAGAGATTTGTCTTTGAAATGGCCCACCAAAGGCAAAATTGACGCATGGTTAATAGCGGTATTTGCAACACTGATAAAATTGCCTCTTTGTCTATCCTTGTTTGTTTTCACATTACTCCAATATCCCATTTTTTACCCATTGTGTATATGTTTTACGCTCGACTCAATATGTGCTGTTTGCTTTGTGTCGGCATTGTACCTTGATTGCCATATTATTTTTAGCACTTTGTACAGCCCCTTGCAAAAATATTAGCAAAAATTTGGTGATCAACTAAATTTGAATTAGAAAAGTATAGGTTAATTGTGTTTAGGTAAAGTTGTTACTGATCCAAATTCAAAGCCTTAATGATAAAATTTAAGCCAATAAGGAGCCAAGTGATAAAGTGATTGTTGTGACATAAAAAGTCATTCAATAATTCTTTGGTGCATGTGCGCTAATTAGTTAATGAATGACCCTTTATGTCACAACAATCAATTTATCATTTGGCTCCTGATTGGCTTAAAGTTTATCATTAAGGCTTTGAATTTGGATCAGTAACAGCTTTATCTAAATACAATTAACCTTTAATTTTCTAATTCAAATTTAGCTGATCATCAAATTGTTGTTAATATTTTCACAAGGGGCTGTGTTTAAATGCTAAAAATAACTGTGTTCTAGATCTAGATACATGGCATAGTAAATATATGATTTTATATGAAATAAGCTGAACATAAAGAATAAAACCAACTATAAACAAGGAGAACATGAACAATTGAAATTCAAAATAAAGATAATATAAGTAGAAAATGTTTGGCAACAGGGGGTTTATTGGGGTGGGGAAGAGTAATCCCTAGTAGGAAGAATAGTGCAGAAAGGAAGAAATAGAGGCAGTGCTGGCCTGGGGGGTCTGGGATTGGGTGGGTGGGGCTGGATTTGAGGTAGGGGGTGGTGGTGGCAGGGGTGGGGGTAGGAAGATTGCGCATGATGGCTGCCATAGACTGCTTGTTTTATTCCTTGTCTTTCATTGGCTTGATTGGCTGGTAGGTGGCTGTGGCAAAGGATGTGAGGCGCTTATCCTTATATGATTGGTTGCCCATGATTACATGGAAAACCATTTGCGCAAATAAGCAGCCACCATTTGGTGATCAAAGAGAGAATTGTGGTCAAGGGCCCCAAGATAAAGGTTGTTGAAAGCTTGAGGGCGGCACTCCTGTACTGTGTCTTTGATGTTGAAGAAGACAACATCACCCAGGTGGATGTCTGCAAGGCTGGCAGGGTAGACTGAGGCCTGGTGCCTGTGTCCCTGGATGGCTTCAAGGGTGGTGGAGCTACCCTCCATCTGGTGGCTCAAGAAAACCCAGTGTTTGGAATTTGAGCCATCCCAGGAGTCAAGTAATCCACCGAGGATGTGGCTGTACTTGTAGCCATTGGTGAAATCTGGGTTTGTCCAATAATAGACAGAACCCTTGGCTGAAACAGCCAGAAACGCACCAATAAAAAGTCCCCTTCTTGACCTTCTTCCTTCCTTTTTGAGTGGCGGCTCTTCCTTGCTTGCCAAAATCATCAAAAGCTATTGATAGATTATATTATAAGACAAACATGGCATAATTAGAAAAACTTTTCAGGCCTTTGACTAGGGTGGATTTGATGGCAAGATCATATGGGGAATCCTCAGCGCCATCTCATTGGTTGCCGGCAACATTGGTCAGCACACAGACTGACGCCACCTTCCCATACATCCAGAGCTGCACCATGCACTCAGACATCCAAATGCCATGATGCGCAAGTTGCTTCTGGACCTGGGTCAAGGGAAGCTTGGGGTCCTGCTGCAGGCGGTCAAGCATAATTGGGTACACCTCAGTGATTTGGGACTTGAGGGCCTTCTTGGGCTTTTTGGCTGTCCCAATCAGATTCCCCTTATTCATCAGGTTGTTGAATTTCCGCATGATGGTAGCCCAGGTGAATTGTAATTGGTTGGCTATCTGTTCCCAGGAAAGACCCTGGAGGTTCAGTGCCACTATTTCTTTGAGAATTTGGGCAGTAATTATTCTGTGTTTGGGGCGCTGGGCCAGGAGAGCTGAAGCCTGATTGGCTGTAGGGGGCAGGTTGGCTTGTGGTGGGAAGTTGTTCCAAATCAAGGTTGGCATCCTGATTGGTTGGTTGACAGGCAGCTTGTGCAGGGATGATTAAGGGAGCAGGGGTAGAGCTGGGCAGTGAAGTGACTATTGAACAAGTCAAAGCAATAGAGGTTGGGGGTCAGGTATAGGTTGGCTTCCTTGTTACCCACCTCAAAGGCTTGGATGTAAATGGGTGCCTCCACGTTCTGAGCCTTGCCTCCATTGAAGCTGGCTTGGCTGCTACTGGCAAAGCTGCTGGTGCTGTCAAAGATATTGCTTGTAAAAACCATTGTAAAAAAACCTAGGATAAAATCACTAAAAGTAGAAAATTTTAAAATTAATGATTTATTTTTATTTTAATCTCAAGTCCATATTTGGAAGGTTCTCAAAACCATTCCATAAAAAGCTGGAGCCATGAAAATGAATTAAATGCCTCTGTTCCTAAATTGGATAGCTGTTGATTGGCTGTTGAACTGTTATTTTTCTATTTTAGGCTGCTCATACTACACATCTTGTGTGAGTTCATTTTGTTTTGTGCTTGTGGAATCTTGCTTCTAGATTGCTCAAATTTTTTTTCATTTTAGTCCTTTGGTTGGTGCCCCATATGAATCCTGATTGGATTATAATATACTCTGGAACAGCATCCATCCATTTCACTTGTTGTGTCAGTTCATTTTGTTTGTGGTTTGAACTACACCGCTTGATGTTTGATATAATTTTGTATAATGGGCTAGTGAAATTTTGTTTTTTGTTTGACAGTTCATTTATTAACTGATTTTTTTTTTAATTAATTGAATCCTGAATCTTGCGCAACTTGGATTTTGTTCAAATCTGAAATTATTTTGTTTAAATCTGAGGTATTTTTGGTTGTTGCCATAGCTTTTAAAACTACTGTACATTGGTTGACAGTGCTACTAAGATGGCCTGAAGATGCTCAAGCTTTCTACCCTTGGGATAGTAGGCAAGGATCATCTTGCTAATCTCTGTGTACTTTTTCACCACCTCAGTTTGCTTGGGGGATCACCCTTGGTCTTCATGCCAGTCTTGAAGAGCCAGGCAGAGATGACCTGCTGTGTTTTAAAGTTAATAAGGATCTTATTGAATTTAGGCTCCTTGAACCTGACCCTAGTTGCAAAATGGCTATACCACCCTTCAAGGGAAGAGGTGATCTTGATCAAACTGTCTTTGAACTGCTTGAATCAGTTCCAGGTGGTTGAGTCACTATCTTTTCTGATGCAACATGCTCCTTAAAAGATGCCAACCCATTGAATTTCAAAATACACAATAAAGGGTGAAAAAGCTGTCTGGTTGGCAATGGTATAGGGGTGGCAGAGGAGGGCATTGTAAAAGGCATTGTTTCTGTTGTGACCTGAGGCGCGGCACAGATAAACAATGGGGAATCCTAACCTTAGGATTGGATTTGTACTAAGTCTTGGTTAGAATGGCAGGGAAGGCTATGTAATTACTATGTGGCCCTGAATTAAATAATATCTGATAGACTTGGGTAGAGAGGCACCAAAGTACATGAAGACATAAAGACAAAAATGTGAATAGAACTTAAGTTTATTGGGTGAAAAGATTGGGAATATATACTGTGTAGCTTTACCACAAAACAGTACATGTACAGTAGGATCACTTGCCACAAGCATGAGTGGGGCAAGTGAGTAGCGCAGAATCAGGAAACTGAAAAGTTGAATTTCCTAAAATTCAGAGCCAGACTTATTTCAAAGGGCAAAAGTGAAAGAGAGAGATTTTTCCTCAAAATAACCCATCAAAGGCAAAATTGAAACACTGTGAATGGCAGCATTTACAACATTGCCCCCCTCAGGATTGGCCTTAGGGGGTGGTACTTGCAGAGGAACTTGGCATGCACTCAGGAAAACAGTCAACCACTAGAAAAGAGTTTCACAGTGTATTCTGATCCTTGTTTGAAGGTCAATTCCAAGGGCCCAATCCACAACAAGTCCAGCTTATGAGCACGTTATCCTACTCTATGCTGATAGTAAAGAACATGATCCCCAATGTTGAACTCAGGTAAAGAGGAATAGCCAGCATTGTCAGGAGAGAGCTAAAGCATCTTGGTCTTGTATGCAGAAGTATAAACTGTGGCCTGTATGTCAATTATGTGATTGAAAAGATCTTTGATATGGTCCTCAGAGTTTATAGCCTTATCAGAGGAGAGTAGGGGGCCCCAGGAGCAACAGAGTGGTGGCCTCACGCCCATACAGCATTGCAAAGGGAAAATACCCAGTGACACAATGCTTTCTAAGGCAATAAGAAAAGAGAGTAGCAGGTAAGTATAGATCCCAGTTTGCAGCATTAGAGTAGGTGAGTTTTCTCATGATAGAAACCAGAGTGGAATTTGAAAGCTCAACTAACCTGTTGGTAGAAGGATTATAGGGGGCAGAAAAAGACTGGTGAGACCTCAAAGCCTTGACAACCAAGGTCACTAAATTAGCATTGAAGTTAGTCCTATTATCAGATAGTAACACTTGAGGGCAGCCATGGCAATAGAATACATCCTGTAGCAGAAAGGCAGTGGTTGTCTTGGAAGTAATGTCCTTAGTAGGGCAAGCTTCTACCTACTTGCTAAAATAATCAGCAGCAATTAGGATAAAGCAGCAGCCAGAGTGGGAGCAAGGAAGAGGCCCTACAGCATCAATGCTGACAGTGTGAAATGCATGTTGTGGGGGGACTAGCTTGAACTTGTGTGAGGCAGCTTGTGGTTGCTGGAGCTGGAAATTGTGGCAACTAGCAATGGCATCTGGAATCAGCAGGCAAAGGTTTTCCCAGAAGTAGTTTTTCTGAAGCCAGGCATATGTCTTGATAATGCTTCTGTGCCCTGTTTCCTTATGAGCTTGAAGCACCAACAAAAGGCAAAGACTAGGCTGTACATAAGGCAGGTAGTGGTCTTGTACTTTTTTGAAAAGCTGATTGTCACAAATGAGTGTATCTCCATATAGCTTAGATAGGGCAATTTGGACTTCTTCTATCTTGCTCTCCCAAGAGGAAGGCATGGACTTATGGGCTTTGAAGTGAAGGCACAGAGGCTGGTTGACCTTGAGGGCTTGAGAATAAGCCATGTATGCCTCATGAGCGGTCAACTGGAAGCTTGCAATCAGCTGCTGTCCTTCCATGTAGAATCTATCTGTAAATTTGGCTAGAGTCTCCTTAGTTATGAAAGCAATGTGCATGATGGCGTCCTTTGTTACTTCCAAGCTAAGGCCACCACCAAATTTTTCTATCAAAAGCTGCTTCATCTCTTCTCATGTCTCAATGATGGGCAACTTGGGCACTACTACCTCTTGGCAAGTTGGGTGCAGACAGGTTAGAATGTGTTCCTTCTTAACCTCATCTGAGGCTCTTCTCATGGCAGTTTCATAGATAGTCAGGAAAGCTGCAATGGTTAAGGTTTTGGGGTCAAAGACTTTCTTAAAGGTAGGTTTGAAGTGGGCCTTAGGAGATGGACCACCATTGTTACTATCAAGCACGTTTATACGCAGGGAGAACTCTGCTTCAGATTCAGAGGGGGGCTGTCTGGCCCACAGTTGACAAACACTCTCTTCAAGAGTAGTCAAGGTTTCAGAAGTGCAGGTGGCTAAATTGTTAATCAAGGTAGTCTGTCACTCAGTAAAGTCTAGGCGCTGGCCCTGAGTTGTTACTACTATGGAAAGTTCAGCCAGCCAAGAGGTAAGAGAAGGACCCACTGAGAGGCAAGGAGCAAATATGTCATTTACTGAATTGATTACTTCACTCAGTTAATGTACATCTTTGTCAAGCTAAGAATGATCTTGCTTCAAGTGATCCACTTCATTAGTTAGAGCTATCAACCCCCTAGCACAGTGAATACAGGGGGGCTCCTGAAAAGCCAGGGCAACAGCCATCTTCATCAATAACTCCAGTTGAACTAACAGCAGAGGCCATCAACTCACTCAAGGTAGCAACCTCTTGTTGCAATTAAGAAACTTGAGTTGTCAGAGCAAGCACTTGAGGATCTGGCTGAGGGGCTTTGGTAGGAAAATCCTGACTGCAAGTGGACGCTCTTAACTCTTGAATGTCATCCCACAGTCTCTGCTCTCTATCTGCCAAATTTTATGATGGAGGAGAAGGAAGGGCATCAGGTTTGGGAGTAGACAGTTCATTTACTTGAGTCTGGAGTTTAGCAATGGTAGCAGCAACAGCAGCCCTTTCTTGATCAAATTTCTTGCCAATTTTGCAGAGACCTTTAGCAGCAAGGGTTTCTAATTGCTGTACTTGGTCAAAAGAGTAAGCACTGAACTTGTTGAGCTGTTGCACAAGTTGTTCAAAATTGGAGAGATAGGCATTAAGGGTGGAATCTACTTGAGTGCTCCAGGGTTGTTCCAACTGGTGAAACTCATGTAGACACTCTTTGACATATTCAGGGATAGACTGGCGCATTTGCTTGATGGAGTTGACCAAGCAGGCTTAGGAGGTGACAGAGTTGCGCTGATTATCTGATACCAAGGAAAACAGGGAGTGGATCCACTGCTGGTAGGCCCAAACTGATCCCAGTGATGAGTGACGGCTGCTTGTAGGGATGAAATCTCCTGAATGTGGAGTCCCAACACCATCTGATGATGGGCTAAGGAAGGTTGTACAAAGAACGTCACTAGGTGTTCAGCAGAGCCAGCTACTTAGAGGAGATGCTGTGGAAATTGTGGCGCTACAATCAATTTATAGTATTCTGCTTGATTGAACTGAAGCTGGAGGCAAGGGATGGCTCCATCACGGGTTATCCCAAGGGCTATTGCCATGACTTGTTCTAAGTCAGGGGTACCCAAAGGGTAGGCCACTAGGCAGGGACCACTCCCAAGGTTCAGTACAGTAGGGACAATAGGTGGGTCAGTGATGTCTTCCTCAATAGGAGGACTGGTAACTTCAGGTGAAGTCGGCTCTTGTATGGGAGGAGGCAAAGGTCCTGAAAACATGGTTGTAAAAGGGATAACTGAGGGGCTTACAGCCCCTGTAGTGAGTACCATTTTTATCATGACCTGAGGCGCGGCACAGATACACAACAGGGAATCCTAACCTTAGGATTGGATTCATACTAAGTCTTGGTTAGAATGGCAGGGAAGGCTATGCAATTACCATGTGCCCCTGAATTGAATAATATCTGCTAGATGTGGCTAGAGAGGCGCCAAAGTATGTGAAGCCACAAGAACAAAAATGTGAATAGAACTTAAGTTTATTGGGTGAAAAGATTGGGAATATATATCATGTAGCTTTACCACAAAACAGTACATGGACAGTAGGATCACTTGCCACAAGCATGAGTGGGGCAGGTGAGTAGCTCAGAATCAGGAAACCAAACAATCAAATTTCCCAAAATTAGATCCAGACTCATTTCAAAGGGCAAAAGCAAAAGAGAGAGATTTGTCCTTGAAATAACCCATCAAAGGCAAAATCAAAACACGGTGAGTGGCAGCATTAATGACAGTTTCCCTCATTTTTTACTAGGGAAAGAGCAGCAAAGCAGTTATAGATGTCCTTGGCCTCTTTGGTCCATTCTGCATTGATGAGCTCATGCAGATCTGAGCATGTCTGAAGGCAGCAGCAGAGTGCCTATCAGAAGTGAAATAGCATCCCTGGGGGGAGCTCTTGAAGACTTTGCTAAAAGCATTGGCCTGAACCTGCTCAAAATTGACTATCAGATATTCATGATATGGTAGGCTTTCTGGCTGCTTCTTGGAGGTGGGAGCGTCTTCATCCTGGGAGGGGGTCTTCTTCTTTTGCCCTCTAGTCTTCTTGGGCTTCTCTTCTAATGTGGGGAGGATCTCATCAAGTTTAGTCTTCTGGATAGTGAGATAATGGACATTTATGTCCTGCTTCTTGTTGGCAAGGAAGTAAAAAACAAGGGAAATAACTAGATTTCCTAACTGCCCATGGATATTTCAAATCTGACTGAAGAGATTTGGGAAGGTAAAAAGGTACCATCTGCAAGCCAGATCTTGCACTTGAGGAGGTTGCACAAATCTTGAGAGGTTGCAAAGAAGATAATACACTCCTTTGCATTTGGGCCATCATCATGCAGAAGCAATTGCTCTTCATGACAGGATAGCTTATGCTCTTCAGTTAAGATTAATTGGTCAATTGATGTAGCACTGACACCTTCAGCCCTCAAAGCATACCTCTGATCAATGAGGTATCTCTGGAGTTTAGAGGCGTCACCAACAGAAGCAAGTTGTGAATTATTAAGGTTGAGCAGGGCATTGTTCACCACCTCAGTTGAGGTGTTATCCCTGGTGGTGGGGATCACTTGCCAAAGAAACCAGAAGTTTAGTTGATATAAAGGATCAAATGGCTTGGTGCAATCATGGTTGTCAGTTAAGGCTTTAAATCTTGTGAAGCCATATGTTGTAAACCTTTCTGGGCACCCAAGGTTATCACATTTAAAGTGATGTTGACAGATGGCTGCTTCTTGTAATTACAGCTGAAGCTGTACACCTTGTATACAAAGCTGGCACCTCACTTCTTGGACATAATTGGGTAGCTAACAGGAAAGGTAGCAGGCACAGCAAAGACACCATTTCTGTTGCAAATATTATGGATATTGTTCACATCTCATAGCTCAATTTGGTCATCAACAGGAGAACCAGGCTCAGGCTCCTGCTCCTCCTCAGGATCTGATGTGGAATAAGAGTGGCAATTGAACTCAAATAGCTTCTCTTGGGGGTCTGAGGGAGAGTATACAAAGGGAGAATGGGGAGGGGTAGGGCTGGTTTCCTCTGGATCAGGGGAAGACATGGGTGTCTTTAGAGGTGATTTAGTCTTAGAAGGATGCTTCTTGGGGATATTTTTGGCTTTTTTAGTCTTGGGGGGTTGACCTTGCCCTTGGAAGCCTTGAGAGTAGCTTTGGAGTTGGACTTGGAAGGCATCTAAAAGTAAATTAGTAACAAAATATGGGCATTTTGAGGGCAGTTTTCAAAGGGAAAAATGAGAATGTTTGTAATAAAAAAATACTAAATATTTTTACATAGAATTGTAGAAAAAGTCTGAAAATATATAGTATTAAAATTTAAAAAGTTTTTTATGCTGTAAAAATATTTTTTATTAGCAGCAAAGGTAGGCAAAACTTTGAGTTTTGACTGAAAACCTGCAGTCAAAGTGGCAATTTTGAGATGATGTAATCAAATTACCATAGCTCAAAAACAAAGTGATTTTGACCATTTTTATATTAAATTAAGAAATTTACAGTGGAGCTACCTCAACTGGGCCAAAAAGTAAAACTTTAATTTCACAAAAACTAGCTTATACAACTGGGATTAGAAAGTACCCAGTTGTTTAGAGAAGGCCAAAAAACACATATTTGCAAAGTTTCAATGAATTTCTTACATTTTTTACTTGAGTAGGTTTTAAAGTGAAATAATACTTTTTAAAAGTGGAAAGCAAGAATTGCAATATGAGAATTGCTATAGCTTAGAGTGGCGTCATATGTAATTTCCCCTTATTTTCCCCTATCCATTGTGCACATCAAATCAATTTGGTGATATTAAACCTGATGGAATTTGAAGTGATGTAAATCAAAATGGCGTAATCACCACATTTCATATTAAAATCACTAATAAAGTATTTTATTAATGAAACTCCTATCAACATATCCATATATAGATAAGCTATACATTACATATAACAAAAATGGTTTTTTTACCCAGCAATGACAATCACTAGTAGGACTACCATAGTGGCATTATTTTAGGTTGTTCTTAGTATAAGTGTCTTGGATCAATACTATAAGAACATCTTCTGGTACTATACCACAGGCTTTATTTTAGTTTGGGTATAAGCTTATTTTAGTTTAAGATAAATGGCGTGATTTGAAATGATGTAAAATTGAGATGTCATAAACACACCCCACACTAAGTGATTTCATATGTAAACAAAGTTAGAAAAATAAGATTTAATTAATTTGACTTAAAGCTCAAAATTGAGATGGCATACTTTTGAGATGATGCTGTAAATTCACTGCCTCCTTTGGCTCTGGACCGCACTATCTTCCCCCGCCAAACCAAAAAGCCTTAAAATCCCAGCCAAGCTGTTCAACTCTTTGGAAGATTTGGCACATACTGTGGAGAAAATATTTGTAGTGGCCTACTCTGTAGACCAGTTGGCCTTTGTTGCTCCCCCTTGGAAAGAAAACTGGTTAATTTGGATTATTTATTAGCTTGGTATTGCCCACTTCTGAAAATCATCAGAGACAACCAATCAAGTGAGGCCACATTGGCACCCATGAAGCTAAATAATTCACAAATGCCTGTGACCACCTCTGGCCAATCAGATGAAGCCACAGAAATCAGTTTAAAACTTTCCAGTTCCCCTGGATTGGACCAACAAAAATTCTCCACTGGTCAATCAAAGCCTGGCCAGTCTGTCATGTGATTCAAATTGCAACTACTCCCCCTTTTTACTTAGCAAGGGGACTTTCAGTCCCCTGATTGTTGATTCTCTAATATGATTAAAATTGGAGTTTGCTGCATCCTTTTATTAATTTTAAGACAATTCAAACTCCTTCTTTGAGTTTGCATTTGGATTTTAAAAAAGATAGTCAGTTCCTATTTATACCTTACCTTAAAAAAGTTCCATTCAAACCTGCTGGTCTTCTCAATTTTAGAGACAGAATCTCCAGCGTATAGTGTTTGTCTTAACTGCTTTTGTTTTTTGAAACACAGTTTGAACCTATTTTTTCAACTAGTAGTTTGTATAAAAACTTACTTGAGTTTACTTTTAACATCATTTCTGCTTGTTTTCAAACCCAAGTTTGATAAAATTGTGGACAAAGGCACCCAAGACTATCCCCAAGGCCTCAAAAGTCCCTTGGCCAGCTGTTTGAAATATTTGCTTGTAATTACCCTGGTTACTACAAATTTTACCCACAAAAACCCTGAAAATTGCATCTTCAGACTCAAATCTCCTGGAGTTTCTAAAAATGTTGCTCCCAGTCCTTAAATTTGTGGTTTTTTCTCTGGCTCCACTTTTTCTGCTTTTGTGGTCAATCTCTCCTGACCTTTGGCTACTTCTTTAATCCTCTGCACGCCACATGGGTGACAATCCCTTCAGTCTCTTGCACCTGCCTACCTCCTTCCTCATCTCAGGAGAGGCACTGGTCAAAATTTAGACCTTTGACAACCTGTATTTGTCTCCAGCTGACCTCACTTTGCTTGCTCCTGTTGTGGAGGAGGCGTCACCTTCTCCTCCATTTCAACTGGAGATTAGCAAGCCTACCCCCTTACAGGCACCAGAGCTCCCAACTTTTATTCCTTCTTGGGCACTGTGGTTGCTCACTGGCCTTGTGTTGATGGGATTGAATGTCTACTTTCCCCAACTGTCACCAGTGTCTTCCCTTTGGTCCCCTCTTAGAGCAGCTGCCCCAGTACTTCACTGGGTGGCATCCTGGTGGTTTGTCTCACCAAGATGGGAGCCAAACTTAGTTAGTTTAGCCCCCCTCTCCCACAGCTGCATTATAAATTTATAGGTGAATTTTAACTATTTTATTATTTATTTTATTTCTTCATGATTCAAAATTACTAACGTAAAACACCATCTCAAATTAAATTTGAGATGGCATTTTTGAGATGGTGTGTGTTGTGTTCTGAGGAGCGGCACAGACACACAACAGGGAATCCTAACCTTAGGATTGGATTTGTATTAAGTCTTGGTTAGATGGCAGGGAAGGCTATGCAATTACCATGTGCCCCTGAATTGAATAATATCTGCTAGATGTGGCTAGAGAGACACCAAAGTACGTGAAGAGACAAAGACAAAAATGTGAATAGAACTTAAGTTTATTGGGTGAAAAGATTGGGAATATATACTGTGTAGCTTTACCACAAAACAGTACATGTACAGTAGGATCACTTGCCACAAGCATGAGTGGGGCAAGTGAGTAGCGCAGAATCAGGAAACTGAACAATCAAATTTCCCAATTCAGAGCCAGACTCATTTCAAAAGGCAAAAGTGAAAGAGAGAGATTTGCCCTCAGAATAACCCATCAAAGGCAAAATCAAAACATGGTGAATGGCAGCATTCACAACAGTCTGTAATACCCCTGTAGTGGATCTACTCTGCTATATTCCTTATAACCTGATCTTGAATCAGATTGTAGTTGGAAGATGTGGCCTGTAGGGTTCCTGGTCACCAGTTCTCAAAGTGTGTCCTAGGTCATAACCAGGGACCGGCTTGGAGGAGTTGTAATTTCCTAGTAGTGAGAGGTGGCTTGCTAGAAGTTTATACTTAGCCTTCATGGCTGCAAACTCTTCAAGCACTTTTCCAATTACTAGGCAAGTATCCCCACCATGCATCTTTACTTCAGCAGGCGCTAACCCCTCTGTGGTCCTGTACCATTCCTTTAACAACCTAGTAAATTCATTCCCTATAAACTCCTTTCCACTATATGTCATCTCAAGATGCCTAGTCAATCTCTCCCACTCCTCCTGGGAAGACTTACTGGTGGCAAATCTCCAGCAACTCTGACAAAGAGTATCTTCTTCCCCTTGACTAGGGTAAAAGATCTGGGGTAGCTCACTCATAGGGTTTGTATTCTGATTACTGAAAATTTGGGCAGGTTAAAATAGGCTTTTATTCAAAATCATAAGAAAGATCCCCTTAGAAACCTTCTGATATATTGCCTGGGTATGGGAAACAATATGGGTTTGCTAATACTGGGAGTCCTCCAAATATCTCTTGGACTCCATGTACTTGGTCTTGGGCTCTTGTGCTTTGGTCTTGGGCTCCTGTGTTCTGTTCTGGCTCTGGCTCCTTATCCTTAGCTCTAGCCTCTTTACCCTGGGCTTCTGCACCTTTAACTTGGTCTTCAGCTCCTTCTGTAGTCCTTGTGGCCTTTTTAATCCACTTGATCCAGTCCATGAGAAGCCTCAGATAGCTTTTCATTTTATAGCTCCTTTTCCAAGTCCAAATTTCTCCTCAGAACTCTTGTCTTTCAAAGCTTAAACAATCCAGTTTTTTCTTACTCTGCAATATATTAAACTTTAAAACTTACTTCATCCAATGAAAGCCCTAAAATTTCTGCTTCTGCACCTATTTTTTAGGCTTTAATTCTCAAGTTAAAGATATTAAAACACTAAGTAAATAAACTCTGGCTTGCAGACAATCATACACCTCAGTTCACTGGTTTTTCCAAACAGTTTGCCCAAATGACTTGCTATTGACTATATTTTGAACTCAAAGCTGTCTTGCTCTGGGTAAACAACTGCTCTGCGTTTCAAACAGTTTTGCTGTGATTCCCGTCACATTTCTCTGGCAAATCTTGAGTGCTTTTGCCTATGTTTTACATAGGGGATTTTCTAACCCTTGATTCTTCAACGTTTCTCTGTATTTACCCACATTTTATTCAACGTTTTGCGCCTTCAAACTTGCCTGTTGCTCACCTTTAATCTCTCCTAGTTGTTCTTGGCAAAATTTGCATATTTGTCTCACAGTTTCTCTGTTCTGTTTCCGGCCTCTTTCTGGCTCCTTTCAACTTAATCCAAACTTAATCAATTCAAAATTTAAACACTAAGTCATTTCTTTTTCTCTTTCTCTTTCTTTTTCTTTTAAAATAATATGATAATTAATTCTCTATTAATATTGGCAGTATTGAATCCTTATTTAACTGCTTCTTTTCTTAATATTTCCTCTCCTAAGAAACCAAAATCAGCATTTTTGCTTCTGAATCCAGTCTGGCTAGTCCTTCTAAGTCATCTTCTAGCTCCATAGCTAGTCCTGTACTATTATTTTCTGGTCCTTCTTCCATTTCTTCATCCATATCTTCTAGCTCTTCAACCCAGCCAGCAATCAGTCTATCTTAGTCAACAAACAGCTCCTTCCAGTCATCAATCAGCTTAGTCCTTTAGCTATTCTTGCATCATGATCAGATACTCCTGCATCATGATCTTTCAGTCCTTCAGCCTATTCTCACTATGAACTACTTTGGTTCTAACTGCACAATGAACCCTCCTGGTTCCAAACTCCAATATGAACCAACAGTCCCTCAACTATTCTTTACTGTTATCATACAGTCCTTCTTACCAGTCTTCTCTGCTGATCCCATACTATGAAACAACTTGGCTCTTTATCTCAGTCCCTGTTACCAGAACCTGTAGACCCAGGTATGAGTCTACATTGAACTGGCATTTTACTGGGCCCTTGCAAGTGGAAATCCACTTAGGCTATCCAATCATAGATCAATAAAGTCTATGCAGTTGTCTTTACTCACACAGGTGATCAAGTCTGAGCTTTTAGTTGCAAAGTAATCAGATTCACTTCCCAGAGGCCTGATTATACTAACTTCTGCAGCTGCTTCCCCAAGCAACCACCCTGGTGACACCCCTGAGCATATCCATGCCCTCCCAGGCTCACTTTGGGATCTCCTCAAAGCTCCTATAGGGACATAAACGAGGACAATCTATCAGTCTGTTAGGTAGGATGCTTGCTTACAGACCTCCTGTGAGTGTATCAGGGTACATATAGCCCTCAAAGCTCCTCCCCTTCCTGACAGCTCGCGCTACCTGCTAGGGGTCTAAAACTTACAGCCCTGGTAGGCAGTTTACCTACCATGCTGGCACACACTTCTACCCTGGCAGCCCGCGTTGCCTGCCAGGGTCTAAACAGCTCCAACCTGAGCAGCATACACTAATCATCAGTCTGGATCACTCCCCACCCCAAGAAGCTAAAGTTCCCTGCTGAGCTATCTTATTACTCACCCCTAGCAGCCACAGGTTCCTGCTGGGTGAGGACCTCTAGCCCACAGCAGCCAACATCTTTTGATGGGTGGAGACAACATCTGCCTCTAGTAGTCTCTACACCTACTAGCTAGTCCTTACCTTCCCTAGTAGCCATCTTTCTCTACTAGGCCTCTACCTGTAACACCAACAATACATTGTCAATCTTCAGCATAGTGTCTTTATTTGAAGCCAAATCAACCCTTGTCTGCAAAACTGCTTTCATGTGGATCATCACAGCCACATTACTCTTGTGGTTGAACTTGGTTAAGTTAACAGGTTTGAAGTTGTTGGAGGCATGCTGAAGGGGAGCAGGCGTAATCCTCACTGGGGAGAGGGTGGGACAGGAACAGCTGAGGGTAGAGGCAGCAAACCTAGCCTCAGAGGCACATTGGCAATTTTCCTCTTGTTGCGCTTCATGTTCACCTTCTCTGTCCTGGGCAGCCCCAAAAGCTTCAGGAGTGGCCAAGACGTCATCCTTGTATTCCAACACTGGCTCCAGTACTTGTACAGTGTTGGGGGCTAACCAAGTGTGGCCATCATCACTTTTTTAGTTATGATAGAGTCCAGGGCTGGAGGACCTTCCTGGACTGTAGTGACACCTGGTGTTGAAAGACATAGCCTGGAAGTTGACGGCCATAATCTTACTGTTCATCCTATCCAATTGGCTCTGAAAGGCGTCCAGGAGAAGTTGCTGCTTGTCCATCTCATCTTGGTAGACCTTGTTCTCTTGACAGGTGATATTCAAGTTGTCTTCCAAGGAGGTAATGTGCTTCTCAGGTGTGGCAAGCTAAGCTTGGAGCAAGGCTATCACCTCCTTGTCTTTCCTGGCTTGGGTCTGGCTATCAGCTCTATCATGGGATTGTTGAAGCTTGAGGTAATCCTGAAGCTCTGACACAGTGTGGTAGCCATCAAATAGAAAGGCAAGGTCAGCACTTTGTTGGACCAGTTCTGCCTGCATCTTCTTGTAGTGGTCAAAGAGCTAAAGGACGTCACAACCAAGAAGGTGACTGGAAGGGGAGTTGTCCATAGCGGTAGGTGGGGAGTTGAATGAGGGGATGGTGGCAAGGCAACTGCCCATGACTTCCAGCTCATGAACCAAGCTTTGAACCATGGGGCCAGTTTCAAGCACGTGGCTTGTCACCACACTAATCCAAATGGTATCTACACCCTGATGGGTGAGGGTCTGGACCACATGCACTGGGACCAGCTTGGCTATTCCTCTCTCAATGACGTCAACCCAGTGAAGCATAGTACTCTGGGTGTTGGTAACTTTGGCAAGGGACTGATTAATAGTGGTAAAAGTGTTGTCTAGCTCAGAGTAGAGGACCTGGAGAAAAATTTGTTGGTTGGACACCAGTATCCCCTGATCATGAACCAGGCTTTGGATGCAACCCAAATGCATTTGGTTATGGTATATAGAAGGATGAGTGAACTGTTGCAAGTAGTCCTTGATATGCTTAACAGTGCAGAGATCTTGGCAGAGTTGGTCAGGGTTGACCTGGGAGAGATTCTGGAAGTGAACCAAGGAGTTTTCAGCAGAAGGTTGCTAAATAGCAATATGCTCAGAGCAAGCATCATTGCCAGCAGCACTAGAGTCCATGGCATGGATGTCACTACAGATGGCGTCCTTGGAGGGGGAAGTTTGACGTTCATTTCCAAGGGGACAGGGGCTTTTAAGAGCAGTGCTTGACCAAAAACAATAGCTTGGGGATGTTGGTGTTCAGGCATGAAGCAACTGAGAGTGGGCAGGCCATAGGGAGCTCCTGCTCTTTCCCCATCATGGGCATTGGCAGCATTGAAAGCTGGTGCCTGGTGGAAGGGTGAAGCAGTGGCAGAAGACTCAGCCAGGGGCTTTCCTCCCTCTTCATAGAAAGAACTGTGGGGGTGAAGGCTGTTGGATGGTAAGACATGAGCGCCAATGTTGTATTTTTAGCAGTATAGGGTGCTATTTTCTACAATTAGTTAGTCAGAATCCTAGCTCATAATACTATACCTGTAGTTGATATAGTGACAGCTTGGTAGGACAGAAAAATATAAGGATATAGTGACAAAACTGGTATTTATTTAGATAGTGATTGAAAATTCACTTTCCCCTTTAGCCTTGGATATGACAATCTTCCCATATTGTACCAAAAAAATCTACTCAGAAGCCAGCCAAGCCCCTTAATTCCCTTGAGGATTTAGCCCACACAGTTGATGAGAGATTTGTGTTGGCATAAACTTTCCAGGTGATAAATACTGATGCTCTGAACTATGTTCCCCCACTTGGGAGGAACCTCTGATTAATTTGGACTATTTTTTGGCTTGGGCTTGTCCACATTTAAAATTAATTAAGTCCAAACAATCAGGTTGCGCTCCTGCTAAATCATCAAATTCCAATCCAACTAGATTGAATGCTGACTTAAATCATTTCATTAACGCCAGTCAATCATAATTGAAGCCGGAAATTATTGTAAACCCCTCCAACTCAATGGATCTGCCTTGGTAAAATTTTTCTTCTGGCCAATCAGACCCATTGCCTAGGTCAGGTGACCTTTCAAATTTTAATCCTGTCCCCTAAAGCAAGACAGGGGACCAAAAGTCCCCCTGCTTGCTCATTCTATGAATAAAAGTTTTAAGCTTTTCAAACACAGGATCTAGAGGGAAACTGTGGTAAGTTTGACTCCCTGGTAATCAACTCCCTTAAACTCAACTCCCTGGTAGTTGACACTATAGTAAAGCAAGAATTCAGCTTTTGCCCTGATTGACAACTGGAAATCAACACTTTTTTAATTTAACAAATCTTGATGTACTGAAAACTTTTAATAAAAAATTAAGCCTTACAGCTATGGTATACTATAGTGACCTCAGAGAGCTCAAAAATGCAATAAAAACAGTACGTTAAAAAATAAAAATAAGGATAAATAAGCAATTACTTCTCATTTTACTATGTAATTTACACTCTTTATTATAAAAATATTTTTTATTACCATAAAAATTAAAATTCTAATGAACCAAAAATAAAAAAAACACAACAAATAAAGTTATAAAAAATATGAAGAAACATTAATATTTCTTTGATATAGTTTATATAAGCACAACTGTGAATATCATATGTTTTATTTGGAAATTAACAAAAATTAAGATATTTCACTTACTTTCAACTATAAATATTCATCTCAAACTTACCATGCATACATAGAACAATCACTGCTATCTAATTAAATTAAAAAACTTAAAAATTAAAACTAAAAACTAAATGATCAAAGCTAATAAGTAAAAATTAAAGTTAAAAAGTTAATAGTTAAAAGTAAAAATCATATAACTGAGCAAGCAAGCAAGTTTATTGCTCATCATTCTTTCCCTGTTTCATTTTAGCCTCTTCTAGGAGGGCAGTGGAAATAAGCTCAAGCTGCTGCTTAAGCTCAGAGGCCTTATACTTGCGCTTGGCTGCACCTGGATGGCCTTGGTGAAGAGGGTACAGCGGGTGGTTGGCTTGGTGGTGGGACGCGGTTGGAGGGATCTCAGAGCTTGGAGATTGTTTTCTCTTACTTATGCTGCAGGAGAGAGAAGAACTAATTAAACTTTGGATGAAGCCTAAAGTTGGCTTTAAGACGCTTGTGATAAGCCTCTAATGCCAAAGTGGTCTTCAGCTCCCCGTTGACAGCCGCCCGGTACACGTTCCAGCTGGCCTTGGCGCGGGCCTTGCCTCGCCTCTGTGTGACAACCTTCCCAATCTACTGGGGCTCAAAGTACTCAAGGAAAGGCTTGAACTCCAGGTGCTTCACTATTTAGGGATACTTTGAGAGCACCTTGAACCCCTGCGCAGTGTTCTCTGGCTTTAAAAAAGCCAAGGCACTGAATTGTGCCAGCACAAATCTGCAGGTGTCCAAAGTATCCCTCCGGCTCAACCTACTAAGCTCAGTGTGGACCTGCACATTACAAGCAACTGCTTGGCAGAAGTGGAAGTGGCACCCCTGCACCTCCCTGCTAAACTGCTGCTCAAATGCATTGAACTGAGCAGGCTCAAAGTCCATGATGCACACGTGAGGCCCAAGAGCTCTTAGCCTCGCCTTTGCCTCTGAGTCCAGGGTGGCCTGGTCCTTGTCAGAGGCAGGTGGGTTGGCGCAGGTGTGGGGGGAGTCTTCTTGGATTTTTCATTGTTGGCAGGAGGAAGGAGGGCAATTGCTTGGAAGAGGATTGTGAACGCATGTGTGTAAATGACCTCAGTGGCCCCAGGAAGAAGAAAGAACACAAGGGGAATCACCTGGATGTCAATCTGGGCATGGACCATCCAGAGCTGCTTGAAAATCCAGGGACAAGTGGCAAAGGTACCATCAACTAGCCAGGTTGAAGCCCTTTTCAACTCCATCAGGTTCTGCTGAGTTGAGTAGCAGATTATGCGGTCCTTGGCAGCAGGCCCGTTGTCATGGAGGAGGAAGTGCTCCCCACTTGGAAGCTGCTTGAGCTTGTGGGTGAGCGTAAGCTCCAAGAGGACGTCTGAAGCCTTGGAGGGAGGGGGATTGGCAGTGATACGCTTATTGCTTATGAGCTTACCCAACTGCTCTTGAGTTGGCACCAACTTGAGATTGTTGGGTTTGAGATGTTGCAAAGCCTTTGTGGCCAGATCAGAAGCCTGGAGATGAGAGGATGTGGGTATTACTTGAACAAGGTCCCATTTTAACATCCAAGTGATTAGATGATTAAGGGACTCACAAGTGTTCTCCCCCTTCTCTGCCGTTACTAGCTCCCAGCCCTTGGTGTTTAGCCAGGCCCTGAAAGTCTTATCCTCACAGACAAAGTGCTTGCTCTTGGTTTGACGCTTTTGGTTGTTATAATTAAAAATGTAATTGTCAGCAACATAGCCAGGGCCGCCCTTTACGGACATGATTGGGAAGTAATGGAGGAAGCGCTTGGGGACTTTAAATTCTCTGTCCACATTACAGATATTGTGGATGGCCAGTGGATCCCAAGCCACATGACCAGAAGCTTTGAACTTCTTGGAGTACTCCTCCGGCTCATCTTGGGGATCAGATGAGGGAGGGGGGAAGAGCCATCAGGAGGGGAAGAGGAAGGGTTCTTTGAGGCCTGCTTGGATGCCTCCTTTTTCTTACCAGAAGAAGAGGTGGGCTCCTTGGCAGCCTTTACTTTCTTGGTATGCCGCTCCTTGGTGGTCTTGGAGT